>MCFG01000005.1:347500-435000 GCA_002104895.1 Anaeromyces robustus | reverse complement strand
CCCTAATGAATATAGTAAAATATAATAAACAATTTATTAGTACTGATATTAATTTATTACTTTTCATAAAGTTATCATAATTTACCTATATGGAATATGTGGAGATCTTTCAACTAATGAATTAATTACTCTTCCTAAGGTTAAAAGTGATTGATTTATAGAACCACTTTACAATAATTTTATTTATGTAATTATTAAGATATTAAATACTATTATTTATTCTCATATATTTTAATTTTATCAATTTATGTAATATATTATATTTACGCTTCCCGAGCTCTTTTATTTTCTGCTCCAGATCTTCCGATATTTTCTGAACCTGCAAGATCTACTAAATTTAATTTTCCAACCTATATTATTATTATTATTTTGATTATTATTATTATTATCATTATTATCATCATCATCATCATCATCATCATTATTATTATTATTATTATTATTATTATTATTATTATTATTTTATAAAGAAATATTGAAAATCATAGCAACTTTCAATATTTTTACTAATGTATTAAAATTACTTTTAACATTTCTTCTCCTTCAGGAGTTGTTTCCTTAATATGAACTGTAATTGAAAAAACACAATGTGAACGACTATTAATATAAATATATTATAATATTTAATATATACATTAAATATATAATAAATATTAAAATTAATATTAAAGTTAATATTTATTATCAGAATATTGTAATTTTCATAATAATTACTACTATATTATTTCTTTCATTTACCTTGATTTTAAATTATAATTTGTTGCAGCAACTTGTCGTTTTTGGGCACCTAAAAGAATTTAAAAAATATATTAATTTAAAATATTCTATTTATTAAATATTTGTCTAACAAACACATATACCTCTCTGTAAAACTTGAATTACATCTTTTGCACTTTTTACCAAAACTTCTTCTAAATTTGCAATCACAACACCTTTTTTATTAACATCTTCATAAATTCTTAATTTTCTTTCATCAATGGATAATAAATCATTTAATTGTTCATTATATAATTCCACATATGATACCCTAACAGAAAACTATATGTATATAATTAAAACTCTGTCTATTTTATAAAATAATAATAATAATAATAATAAGAATAAGAATAATAATAATAATAAGAATAAAATAATACTTCATCTTTTTCTCTTTCAAGAATTTCGAATAAATTCATTAGTGTTCTTGGAATTATACCACAATATTTTCCTATAGTTATTGAGGTGTCTCCTATATTGTTTAAATCACCTTCCATAGTATATCTATTAATTATTAAAATTAAATATTAAAATCACTTCCATAATACAAAGAAAAAAAAATTATATATATATAACAGAAATATAGAAATTCATTTTATTACGTTTTTCCAGTTCCCTAATTTTTTACATATATTATATTATTTTATTTTATTTTATTTTATTTATTAATTGATATTTTCATTATATCAAGAAAATTTTATATTGTAATATTACAATATTAATTATATATAAAATAATAATAATAATAATAATAATAGTATAAATATAGAAAAAAATGTTAAAATTTAATTTCAAATGATTACAAAAAAAAAAAAAAAAATTTAATTATGAAATTTACAGTTTGTCCATAAGCAAATATTGTACAATTATATCCTTTTAGTACCTATATATTATAAATTTTTTATTTTATTAACATAAGCATATTTTTATATTATTTCTTTTTAATAATTTTTAATAATTATATATACTTCTCGTAGTATGGGAGAAACAATTTCATTATATACAAGAAATTGAGATGCTATTTTTTTATATATTAATTAATTAATTATTATGATTAATATTATATAACAAAATATAATATGAAAATTGAAAAAACCTTCCGGTCCAAATACTCTATCAAATGTATATGTTTTTGATGTTGATTCATATGAATTAGGTCTTAAATGAATTTCTTTTCCTTTTATTCCAGTGGTTGTTATACATATTGCTGAATTTTCTGTTATTTCTTTTGTACTTCTTGGTCTTAATCGAACAACAACTTGAATATTTGTTTCTTTTAACTCTTTTTCTCCTTTTATCATTTTATTTATACTATATATGATATATAATATTATTTTTTAAATAATTTAATTTTATAATAATCAATTAAATGTATACTCATAAAAAAAAGATATAAAAGATATAAAAAAAATATATATATATATAAATCTATTTACATAAAAGATTCATATAAATTCAGTTATTTTTATAATTTTTAATTAATTCATATACAATAAATATAATAAATTAAAAAAAATTTTTTAAATTAAATAATAAATCCATTTTAAGTTTTGGCCCATAATGAGCCATGTATTAATTTTTAAATATGTTTATTTTTATTAATTATATTTGAATTATTTAAATTTTTTATTTTATAGAATTTAATTATAAAATTAATCGAGAAATTGATGTTTATTTAAATATAATATTATTATTAAAATTATGATTATATAATAATTATATAAAACTAATAATATATAGTAAAATAATTAAAATATTATAATAAAAAGCAACATAAAAAAAAAAAAAAAAAAAAAAACATAACACTAATATTGATTAATTATATAATAAATAATAATAATATTATTATTACTAAAAGATATAATTATGTTAACGATAAAAATAATATAACAATAAATATATTATATTTTTTTTATATACTATTATTTGATTATATTTTAATTATAATATTATTTTATATTTTATTTTATTTATTTTATTTTATTTTTATGTTTATTTTATCTTATTTATATTGTATTTTTATTTCATTGTTATTTTATTGTTATTTTATTTTTATTTTATTTTTATTTTATTTTTATTTTGTTTTATTTTTTTTTTTTTTTTTTTTTATTTTTATTTTATTTTATTTTATTTTATTTTATATTTTATTTTATTTATTCTATTACTATTATTTATTTATATTGTATATGTTGTATATTTGTATACATATATTTTATTTTATAAATAAATAATATATTATATTATTTGTTTTTAAATATATATATATTTGTGTATATTATAAATATTTATAATATTATACTATTAATAATTGTAAAATCGATATTAAATTCTTGTTATTTTTATAATTAACATTAAATAGTATATTATTATATCATATATATATATATATATTTTTTCTCGTTAATATTTAGTTAATAATATGTTTACTTTTGATGGTTATTGTTATTTTTATTTTGGAAATTTATTAAAATTGTATTTTAAAATAAAAAAATTTTTTTATCTTATTTCTTTTTTAATTATTTTGCTTTAATACTGTTATTACTTTTATTATTCTATTTTATTTTTATATTTGAATTATTATAGTTTAGATTATTAAATTGATTATTTAACTATAAAGATATCTTGTTAATAATATCATTATTGCTAAATTTATAAATAACATTCATATATGTAAAATAAACGTTTCTATTATAATAATTATTTAAAAACTGATATATGATATATGTATATGGAAAAGAAAAGATTCAAAATTATTGACTGTATTAAAAAAAAAATTTTTTTTTTTAATATTAAAATAATAAACCATATATAAAAAATGAAAAATAATATTGTTTTTATTTATTATTTAATGATTTTTGTAAATTATCAATTATTATTTGCTGTTTTTCTAATTCAATATTTAAATCATTATTTTTTTCTAAAAGATCACAATATTTTTTCATAATTAATTCATCATTATCTTTATCTGATTTTTCATTATTATCTAAAGCTTTCCCAATTTGTGCTGAAACAATCATCTTTTTAATATCTTGATTTGCTGATTTTTGATATTCTAATTTTTGATTAACAATATGATAAGTTTGTTCAAGAATATTATATTTATCATATAAAGAATTAAGAATTAATTTTATTTTTTTTATATCATCATTTTCATCAGAGGTTGTATTAATAATTGAATTAATTTTATCTTTAAAATTAGAATCTAATGATATCATAGTATTATTAAAAGTAGATGGCATATTTAATTTATTCATTCCTATACCTGGAGAAGTTAGATTTATATTACCAGATAATTCATTATCATTATTTTTTGGCACATTATATTTATTTAATGATTCAATTAATAAATGTTTTGTATCATTATTAACTGGAGATAAAGAATATTTTAATTTATCTTGATCTTTTCTTATTTTTTCTTTATTCATAATTTCTAAGAGATTATTATTTTCTTCATTAATACTTTCAATTTTTTCATGCTGTAAATCAATAATTTTATGAGCTTCTTCTAATGAAGAGTTAAGTTTATCTTGTTCTTTAATCATAGATTTAACGCTCTTTTCCAAAATATTAATAATATCCGTGTTAATAAATATTGATTTTTCTTCCTTTTCTTCATTTATACTAGGTTTATTTTTATTATAATCATCAATTAATTTCTTAACTGAATATTCTTCATTAACATTTATATCTCTAATATTATTATATTCATTTTTTTCATATATTTCCTTTAATACATTGTTTTCTATATAATCAATAATGTCTTTATATTGATTTTGATAATCATCAATAAGTTTATTCTTTTTTATTAATTCTTTTTGAATATTTTCCAATTCTTGACTAATTTTCTCGTTTTTCTTAGTTTCATTCATTATTTCTTCTCTTAGGTTTTCCTGTATCTCTTTTACATTAATTTCATTTACATTATTACTTTCTTTATTATTTTCATTTTCATTACAATTTTCATTTATACCAACATCCTTTTTAATATCTAATTCAATAGAAGATAAAATTTCTTTTTCTTTATCTATATCCTCCATTTCATCAAAACTTGGTGGTAATAAATCATTTTCATCAATATTATATTTTTTAATCAATTCATCATATTTATCACTTTTAGCTTTTAATTTATCATAATTTTTTTTCATCATTTCATAATCTTTGGAATATAAAAATGATACATTATAAGAAGTTGGTGCTGAATTTTTTAATTCTTCAATTTTTTCTTTTAATTGTAAAATTACTGATTGATATTTACTTTCTAAAATTGAGAATTCAGCTGGTGAACAAATAGGTGAATTGCCATTACTACCACTTTCTGAATTTGATGAATGATACATCTTTGGATTAGAGGTTAAAAGAATTGATGGAAGAGATAAACCTGCACGTGCTTTAGCAAGTTCATCTCTGAGTTGACTAATAACTGCTTCCCATCTATTTTTTTCGGTTATAGAATTTAATTTTAATTTTCGTAATTCTTCTTTTACTTTTTCTAATTCTTGTTCTTGAGATCTGTCAGAACTAAATGATCTTTTTGGTGAATTAGAACGAACATTTCCTTCTTTAACTTCATTATTCTTTATTTTTTCTTCTAATTCTTTAATTATATTATCTTTGTTTTCTAAATTTTTCTGATATTGAGACATGGCTTCATTATTTTCTTTTAATTTATTTTCGATTCCTTCTATTTCTATTTCCTTTTTCTCTAATAGATCCTTAAAACTTGAAATACTTTCAGATTTTTCATTTAATTGATTCATCATTTCATTTATTTTTTCTTCATTTACTTTAGTTTGAGCCTTAACTTCTTCAAGTTTTTGATCTGTTTCATTTAAATTATTTTGCAATATTTCTTTTTTTTCTAATAATTGATTTAACTCATTACATTTTTCTTCATAGTCTTTTTTCATGTCATCAATAGTTTTTTCTTTTTGTTTTGATTCCTCAATCGATTCGTTATATTTTACAGTAATATCTTCAATTTTTTGAAGGTTATTTTTGGTTTCTTCTTCTTTCAGTTTAATTTTTTCTTGAAAACTATTATTTTCATCTTGAAGTGAAGCATTCTTGTTTTTAACATCATTTAATTCAAGTTTTAGGTTTTCATTTTCAGCTTGATATTTTTCTTTTAATTCTGTTATCTCTTTTGATTTATTATTTAATTCATCAATAATATTACATTTAACACTTAACTCATTTAAAGATTCATTATTTTTCTTTTGCAATAAACTTATTTCCTCTTCTAACTTATTTATTTTTTCTTGTAAAGAAACATTCATTTTCTCTTTATATTCATTTTGAACTTGATCTAATTTTTTTATTTTATCGAAAAGCTCTTTTTGAATAATATCAATTTGTTCTTGTTTGTCTTTTAATTCCTTTTCCAACGAATTTGATTTATTTATTAATTCAGTTTCACTAGAAGTTAATTTTGATATTATTTTTTTATTATTTTCATTTTCTTTTTGTATTACATTGAATTGATCATTTAATGTCTTTAAATCTTTATCTGTCTTTTCTAAAATTTTAATTTTTTCAAATAATTCTTGTTGAACAATACTTTCTTTATTAGATATATTGTTATACTTTGTTTCTAAATCTTTTATATAATTATTTTTTTCATCCAATTCTTTTACTGTGTTTTCTAATTTTGTAGTAACTTCAATAATTTTTTTATTTTTTTCTTCCAAATTACCAGATATCTCACTCAATTCTTTTTCTTGCGATTCATATTGATCAAATTTTTGGGATAATTCTTTTTCTTTTATTTCGTAATTATTACATTTTTCTGATAATTCCTTTTCTTTTGTTTCATATTTAGTGAATTTTTCCAATAATTCTTTTTCTTTTTCTTCATATTTATTGCATTTTTCCTGTAATTCTTTTTCTTTTCTATCATATTCTTCACACTTATTAATTAATTCTTTTTCTTTTTCTTCATATTTATTGCATTTTTCCAATAATTCTTTTTCTTTTCTATCATATTCTTCACACTTATTAATTAATTCTTTTTCTTTTCTATCATATTCTTCACATTTATTAATTAATTCTTTTTCTTTTCTATCATATTCTTCACACTTATTAATTAGTTCTCTTTCTTTTTCTTCATATTTACTGCATTTTTCCAATAATTCTTTTTCTTTTTTATCATATTCTTCGCACTTATTAATTAATTTATTATTTTTTGTTTCGAGTTCTTGATTCTTATTATTTAAATGATTTTCATTTTCTTCGTATTTTTGACACTTATCAATTAATAATTTTTCTTTATTTTCTAACTCTTTACATTTTAAACTTAATTTATTTTCTTTATCTTTATATTCTTGACATTCACCTATTAATTGTTTTTCTTTTTGTTCGTATTGAGAACATTTTTCATTTAATAGAACTTCTCTGGTTTCAAATTGTTTAAACAATTCATTCATTTTTTTTTCATTTTCTTCATTCTCATTAACCTTTCCTAATAATTCTTTTTTATGTTCTATAAATTCTTCATTTTTATTTAATAATTCTTTTTCTCTTAATTCATACTGTTGACATTTATCATTTAATATTTTCTTAGCTTCTTCATATTCATTTATTTTATCATTTAATTCTTTAATTTTTTCTTCAAGATATTGATTACTATCAATTAACTCTTTTTCTTTTTGTTCCGAAATTTTGAATTTTTCTAATAGTTCTTTTTTATTTTGCTCACTTTCATTTAAATCATTCATTAATTTTTTTTCATTTTCTTCATATTGTTTTAATATTTTATTTAACTCATTTTCTTTTGTATTCTCAGTTTCTGAAGTTTTATTAATAATTTCTTTTTCTTCATATAATTTATATTTTTCTTCTAATTCTTTTATTTTTTCTTCATATTGTTTACATTTTTCTATTAATCCATTATATTCTTTATCATATTGTTCATTAGTATTCGGATTTGTTGAAATATTATTTATTTTATTTTTTAAATCTCTTGCTTCATTCTCATACTCCTGACATTTTTTCATTAAATTCTTTTCTTTTTCCTCATATTCCTTACATTTTTTTGTTAATTCATGAATAGTATTGATATGATCTAAATTTGTATGATCTTCAATATCACTATCTGTATCATTTTTTACTAAACATTTCAAGTAAATTATATTATAAAATATTATATTAATAGATAAAAATATTTTTTTTTTTTTTTAATTTTAAATATAATAATAAATTAATTAAAAATAAATATTAAATGAATAACAAATAAAAAAAATAAATATTAAACAAGTTGCATATATACCTTCTTCTTTTAACGATTCAATTTCCTTTTTTTGTTGAAGTTTTAATTTTATACTCTTTAATTGATTTTGGTAAGTTTCAATTTCTTCAACTAACTGAACAACTTTTGCGTTACTTTTTTCTTGAAACTGATATAAATTATTTGAATAATTATCTTCTATTTTCTGATTTCTATCAATTTCAGTTTCCAATTGTTTCTTCAAATCCGATATTTGTTGTTTTAATATATTGGCTTGTTCAATTTCTAAATTCTTCTCACGTAATTCTAAATTAACAACAGCTAAATCGTGTCTAAGTGTGCTCAATTCCATTGTAGAACTATCTAATAAATCTTTATCTATTTCGCTTATGACATAACTTTTATTTTGTGAAATTTCATTTGAATTACTTTTACTTTGATTCAAATTTAATGATTCTTGTGTTTGTATAACATTAGCATTTTCTACAAGATTGGCATTTTCATCTAATAAACAATTAATAACATTAGTGTTTTTATCTAAATTCTTTTTATATAGTGTAACTTCTTTCTCCAATTCCAATAAACGATCTTCTAAATTTTCTTTTATTGACACTAAATCATTAATTTTTTTTTCGTAATTATTTATCATTTCTTTGAATTTATCGTTATTCTCAATAGTATTGTTGACATTTTGGTCTACTTTTTTATTATCTATATCATTTGTTTCTGAAATTCCCTCATTCAATGTAGTGTTTTTATCTTCATCAACTTCTGTTACATTATCATTAATACTAATAGAATCTTTAATAATTACTTCTTCATTATCATTAGTGATTAATGATTTCATATTTTCAGGTTTTTTCATATGTTGTTCTTCTCTATCATTTATTATTTCTTTCTTTATTACTGAACTTGAATTTTCTGAAGAAATATTATTATTTTCATTTTCAACACTCTAAAAAAATATATACATTATTTTTTCAAAAAATTTTAAATATTTATATTTAAAATTAATCAGCAAAACAATTATTTAAAAAAAAAATATATATATATATATATATTTCTTATTTTATTACTTCAATTAATGATACAGTATGTTCCGGCGTTGGTGATTTAATTTTATTTTTTATTTTATATTTTTCTTTCTCTATTAATTTTGTATTATTATTTGTAGGACTTCCATTTTTTTTATTATTTCTAAATTTCTTAAACTACATTAAAATAAATAAATAAATAAATAATATAATATAATAAACATTAATAAAGAATAATAATTTTTTTACTTAAATCATATAAATAATTTAATATTAACAGTTTTCTTTCCAGCAATTAATAATTGTTGTCTTTCATAATCTTCCATTATATTATTTAAAGATTTTATTCATTTAAAGATTTTATTCATTTATTATAATTGTATAAATATTATTATATATTTAATAAATAATGATTTTTAATATTATAAAGCAATTATTTTTTTTTTCTTTTTCAGATTATTTTAATTAATGTTTATTATATTATTTATTTATTTATTTATTTATTTATTTATTTATTTATTTATTTATTTATTTATTTATTTATTTATTTATTTATTTATTTATTTATTTATTTATTTATTTATTTATTTATTTATTTATTTATTTATTTATTTATTTATTTATTTATTTATTTATTTATTTATTTATTTATTTATTTATTTATTTATTTATTTATTTATTTATTTATTTATTTATTAAATATTTTATGATGAAATATAATAATATATACAAAACAAGTAATTTATGAAATAAATATAATATTTAATATCCTAAATATTTTTTGTGATACATTAAATTTAATATAAATCTTATATTAAAAATTGTATATTAAATGTTATCCTTTTTTTTTTGGTAATATAATATACCTTGTTAATTGTTTTTAACTTTTTTATATATAATTATACCTATTTTTTGTTACTTTTAATTTTTAAGATGAAAAGTTTTTTTTAAATATATCTAAATAGTTTTAATTTTTTAGATGAAAAGTTTTTTTTTTTAAATATCCAAATAGTTATTTTTTTTCTAAATAATATATAAAAAACTATATTATTATAATTAACGAATATTTTTTACGTAATATATCAAATTTTTAAACACTATTATTCCTGTAAATAAAAAAAGTTTTATTTTTAATTTACAACAAAAAAAAAAAAATAAAAGATAATATTAAATTTTTTTTTTACATTTTTATTATTAATTTTTAATTATAACATTGTTATTTTCATCGGCTTTTTATATATATATAATATTTATAATTAACAAAGTTATAGATACAATATGAATGGAAAAAAAAAAAAAAAATCTTAAAAATATTATTTTTAACTTCTAAAATACACTAACATTTAATAGATTAGGTTTAAATATAATTTTATAGATACACAATGCAATGAATGAATTATAAATCTATTAAATCTATACATATATAATTATTGTTTATATTTGAAAATTTTTTTATTAATCCTTAAATATATAACTATATACAATAAACTTAAAAAAAATTACAATAAAAAGAATAAAAAATAAAGTTAAAATCGTTTTAGTTTTTTTTTATTGAAAAGTATGTATAATAAATATTTACTAAAAATTTCATTAATAATTATTAATTGATTCTATAATTCTTTTATTTTTTTTTTATATTATTAAAGTGAAATATTGTTATGAAAATAAATAAAAAAATATAATGAAAATATTTTTTTATAAAATATGATAAAAAAAAAAGATATAAAAATAAAAAATAAAAAAAAAGGGAATAAAAGAAAATGATTAAAAGAATATATTTTTTATTTTTTATAAAATATAGTAAATATATGTCCCAAATTTTTTATATTATGTTATTTTTTTATTTAAACCTTTATATTCAATCAAAAATTCTAAATATTTTTTTTTTTATTTTTTTTTTTTTTTGTTTTTAAATTTATCCAGTAATTATAACACAAGCTATAACGATTAATTTTATATCTTTCATATATGATTCATCGGATTCTTTTTATCATCATCTAGTAAATGATTTTAATTTATTTTCAAAAGAAAATGACTTAAATATTAATGTTAATATGGTAACAATAAATGGATTCAAGAATAGTACAACAAATATTGACGATTATGGTTCATTACTTGACTCATTATTTAAAAAAAAATCACATAAATATGACATCATTATTTATAATTCTATATATTCTTCACAATATGCAGATTATCTTGTTGATTTGAGAACTTTGTTAGATGATGAACATTTAAGTTTATATATTCCAGGCATAGCATCGAATATAAGTATAATTAACGATAAAGTCGTAGGATTGGTAATACTAACATATTATCTGTTAATTTATAAATGTATATAATATAGATATAATATATCATTGTACTAATAATAACCTATATAAAATTATAAATAAGCCTATTGATATTAAATATAATGTATTGTATTCAAATAAATACTTATTAAAAAAATATAATTATTCACCTCCGGAAACATGGGAAGAATTAATATTTTTTGAAAATTATATAAGACAAAGAGAAAATTATTTTGGAAGAACCATAAATGGTTTTTTAGGACATATCCCTGGTATATAAATAAATTATTATTAATGATATTCATAAAAGTTATATTTACAGTATTAATTTTTTTCTTATATTTTTTATTAATATGTCTCAAGATAGTGAATCATCACTCTGCAGTGCACTAGAATTTATAGATTCTTATAGAGATGACATAAATTCTGAATTTCCTGGATATATAAGCCAAAACGCTATAGATGGTTTTAATAAATTAAAAGAAGTTAAAGAAAAAACATCATCAACAGGTAAGTAAAAATATAAAATAATATGTTTAAATTGGTAGTTGTATTGTTATATTTATTATTTTATTTTTAATTTTAATTTTTTTCAATACAATAAATTTGATAATATATACATTATTATAAATAGATGAACTATATCAATTAAAAGATAATGAAGTTATAAATTATATTAAAAATGGTGGTGCATTATTTATAACTTTTTGGGATTCTCCTATATTTTATAGTGATAATTATATAGTATCAAAATTACCTGCTAGAAGATCTAAATTTTCATCAACTTGTTTAGAAGGATATAATATTGGAATAAATAATTATATATCAGAAAGTCAAAAAAAAGCTGCATCTATTGTTTTGAAATTCATGACAACAAAAGAAATGCAAAAAAAGTATGCATATTATCATAGTAGACATACAGCTATTTTAAGTTTATATGATGATGAAGAGTTTTGTAATTTAAATATAACTGATTGTGAAAATTTTAGAGACGTTCATTATGTTTTAAGAAATTCTTTATCTCCAAATGATTATATTTCTTATTCTAGAAAATTTAGAAAAATATTTTTCAATTTCATATATGGAAATGAAACTTCAGAAAATACTTTACAAAAATTAGAAAATATAACAAAAATAAACTATATAGAATTAAATTCAGTTTTTGGTTTAACTGTTATATTAATATCAACTATAGGTATAGCAAGTACTGTTGTATCAACATTACTTGTTGGGGATGAAAGATATAAACAACATTTTAATTTGCTTGAATCTTATCAATGGTTTTTTTATTCATTAGGAATTATAATATTGTTTAGTTATGGGTATACTGAAATTGGAAAAGTTACGGATTTTAAATGTCATTTACAAGAATTTATTACTCAAACGGGTTATACTTTTTGTATGATTCCAATCTTTTTAAAATTAATTATTATTATTCCTAAAAGAAATAATTTTTCACAGTTTGTAAAAAAAAATTTTACAACATTAGTATTTTTATTTTTTGTTGTTGATGGAATATTTTTTGGTTTCCAATTTATTTCATCATATACACCAGTAACAGTATATGTAGAAAATGGACTAAATTTTCAAGTATGTAAAATCAATATGAATATTGGAAAAATAATATTATGGATAATAGCAGCTAATAAATTTATAGTTTTGGTAATTATTTTAATACTATTATTTATAGAATGGAATGTTAAATATCGTTATATACATATTAAGGAATTAGCAAATTTAATTTATACAGATTTAATTGGTTTTATTATGATAATCATAGTACATTTTCTTAATGTAAATAATATCCATACTCAACTATTACTGAAATTATTTCCAATATATTTTTTTACAATCGTAAATTTATTTTTAACCTTTATTATCAAAATACTATCAGTTATTTTCAAAGAAGATGATTATATTACTAAATATCAAAATAATAATAACAATAGCAATAACTCTTCTAATAAAAGCAGTATTTCATCTGATGAAATTATTGAACAAATTAATTCTAAATCTCAATATGAACCAAGTGTTAATTTAGTTACTTCTGAATATAAAATTGAAAATATTGAAAATTGGTCATCAGAGAACAACTGTGCAAATGATGGTTTACAAAAATAAATAAATAATTAAACACACATATATATAATTTAAATAATATCTTTTCATTGGTATTTAAATAATATTGTAGTTTTTTTTTTTTTTTTTATTTCAGCTATTTAAATATATAAAAAATAAGTTTATGTTGAAAGAGTTATGAATAATAATAAAAAATAAATAAAAAATAATGAATATAATTTTAAAAGATTATAAAATATTATTTATATATTTTGAAATATTTTTAAGTCTTATATAAATAATACTATATAATAAATTTTATTACTGATAAATGAATATTAAACATTTTATGTTTTTTTTATAGATTTAATTTGAATAGTATTGTGTTTGAAATATATTTTAAGAAAATTTAATTTTTATTAGTAATTGGCATCACAATATATTATAATATATAGTGATATTTATTATCAATATTATCCACGTTATTTTAAATGATATTAATTTTTTTTTAAATTTTTAATTTTTGTTAATAATTTAGTTTTTTTTTTTTATTAATGCAAAAATGAAGTAGATAGTAATTTCATTTTTCTTGATTATAAAATGAAATTATATTGTAACTTAATTAAAAAATATATCTTTTTGAAAAAAATGAAATAAATGTTTTAAAAAAGATATTGAAACCTTTTAAAGAATAATTTAATAATTTTTAATATAATCATGAGCCGTAGAAATTATGTAACTTATCAAATTAAATTAGAGCCACATTTGGCAGTTAATACCCAAAATAATATACCCAAAGAAACTCGAAAAAATATTCTATCAATTAAGCTTTCAGAAAAAAATAACGATTGGAAATCTGTCCTCCATTATTCATTATTAGTTGCTGATTTATTTTATAATACTGATGATTATCAACGATCTGCTTATTTTTATAAAAAAGCTATTAAAGCTTCAAAAATATTAAATGATTATACCAGTTTAGCATTGTAATTTTTTTTTTTTTACTATTTAATTTCTTTTTTCTTTTTACATTTTCTTTTATATATATATTCATTTTTTATATATTATTAAATTTAATTATTTAATTATTTTAAATTTGTTTTTTAATTTTTTATTATTTAATGTTATACATTTATATTATTTTATTTTTAATATTTTGCTATTATAAGTTTTAATTTTTTTTTTTTTTTTTTGAATATTTTATATTGAACAAAGTGTAATTAAAATAATTAAATTATATTATCATATCTAAATAATATCTTTTGTATATACATTTAAATTATAAATAAAGTTCATATTCAAAATGTGCTTCAGCATTGCATAGGTATTAAATTCTACAAAATTATTAATATCAAATACTGAAAAACTAATTTTAATTTTAATTCATCTTTCTGTAAATATTAATATCAAATACTGAAAAACTAATTATTTTTTTAATTCATCTTTCTGTAATATTTTTTTATTTTTCTTTAATAATTATGAATACATTAAATATAATATAAAGTGCTCCTTCTGATGACAAAGTCAAAGATTTATATACCGCTTTAGATTATCATAAAATGTCTCTTAATATACAAATCAAATTCAAAGTTATGAATGATAAGGCAAATATATATATATATATATATATATATATATTTATAAGTATATATATATATTTTCATATTATACTAACATATATTTATATATGTATTTGTTATTTATAAATTTACCAATATAATTTAAAATAGCATGATATACCAAGAGAGTATTTTGCTATTGGGCTGGTTTATTTAGAATTAGGGTATTTAATTTATTAAATTGACTTAAATTATATAATAATAATAATAATAATAATTGAATGAATAAATTCTAAATATAATTATCTATAAAAAATTTATATTCATATACCATATTCATTTTTATATTTTCAGGGAATTAGAAAGTGATAAGAATTATTATAAATATTCTGTGGAAAACTTTCTAAATTGTAAAACAGCATTAGAAAAATTAAAAGATACAGGAAGAGAGACAAAAAAATTATATGCTGAAACTTTATTAAATTTAGGCATTATTTGGAATATACATCTTGATGACCATAAGAAAGCAGGAAAAGCTTTTGAAGCTTCACATAAAATATCTGTTGAAATTGGTACTTTATATTCTATGTACATATTTATAATAATTAATATATATTTTAAAAATCTTACAAAATTTAATTATATTTTTTATATCTTAAGGTGATAAAGAAAATTTAAGATTGATTTGTGAAAATTTTGGGTATTATTATTTTAATAATAAAGACTATAAAAATGCATTAAAAGTAAGTTTTACTATTAAAATAAGCAAATAATGGCATTATAGATAAATTTCTAAAAATTTTTTATTTATAATATAATAACTGCTATATTTAGTGTTATAGTGATAATTTAAAAATGTGTAATGAGATGAAATTGCATTTGGAAAAAGCACAATGCTATTGTGACATTGGTATAGTATAAAAATATAATTATAATCGTTATTTCTTTATTATTAATAAATACAATAATAATTAATATATATACTTTTTTTTGTTTTTAAAGGCTTATGCTATAAAAGTTTACATATGTATGATGAGGCATTAACAAATTTTAATGAATATTATTGTAAATATTTTTAATTTTTATATATAATATATAATTTAATTTTTAACAGTATTATAGTTATTTTAATTATTATTATTTTTTTTATAATATATATATTTAATTATTGCTATTTTTCAATTAATTATAATTATATATAAAAATAAGTATTGGTAAAGGATTTAAATCTTAATGATCATATAGAGAAATCGAAAGTAAGTAATATTGTATTGATATGAATATTTTAATATGAAATTGTATATAAAGTATTTTTTTTTTTTGATAAAAAATTATATATATTAAATTTATTATTTTATTTCAATAATTATTTATATAAAGTTATTATTAGAAGAAATGAAACAAACAATTGAAGAAAATAAAAAGAAATTAGAACTAGAAAATAAATTAAAAATTGCTGTTCAGAAAAAAGATTGTATTAATGAATTTAAAATAATGAAGGCATTAAATCAAACTTTAATGTAAGTATATAAATATTAAGTATAAACAATTGACAGAATTTGCAACTAAATATTTATTTATAATAATTATATGTAAAGGTTTTTAGGCTATAGATCATCTGTTTCCAAGAATTTTAAAAGAATGCTTTATTTATGTGAGAATATACCAAATTTAAAACATGAATTAAGTGAATTACTTCTTTTGTGTGGTATATATATATATTTAATCATATGATTAATAATATTATATATATATAATGTTATTTTTTGATTTTATTATATATATATTAATATTATTTAATTAAATATTTATTTTTTATATGTTTTCTTTTGTAAAATATTAGGAACTTTCTATAATGAAAATAAAATATATGATAAAGGATATAAATTCCTACATTATTTAGAAAGAAAGTTTAATGGTTCATTAGCAATGAAAGCCGACTTTTATAAACAATTAGCAATTTCTCAAGAAAATCTAAAAAAAGTACGAAATCAAAATTTTTAATAAAAATAAAATATTGTATAAATAATTTTAATATATATAATATATAATATACAATACATTAAGATAATAATAATAATAATGATGATAATAATGATAATAATAATATTTAGAGTCATGATGAAATTGAAAGAACCTTGGAAAATGAGATTACTATACGAAAATCAATACAAGATAATGAAGGATTGTATAATGCTTTAACTAATTTAGTTAGAATTCATAGACTTTATAATTTACAAGTAAAAGCTAAGGAGGCTCAAGAACGTTTAAATATGTTGTCTTTTCCAAATACTGAGGTAAGAATAATGTAATTTAAATATGAATTTATGTAAATTAAAAAATATATTTTGTTTGTATAATAAATAATTACTAATAATATAAAAAATTTTTATTTTATTTTTTTTTTTTTATAAAAAGTCATCTATTAATGATCCTTCTTTATATAGTTCAGAAAGAGAAGATGAAATTTCTTTAATAAAAAGTCAAGATGCAATATCAGAAGTTGTATGTAAAGAGGAAAATAAAGGAAATATCAGTGATGATAGTTTTGAAGAAATATATTCAAGAAATAAAATGGTGGTAAAAAAAGAAAATACCAAAGGAAATTTAAAAGAAGAAGATAATGATGAAGAATATTTCAAGAGTGAAGAAGGAGAAGAGGAAGATTTAATAAATAAAAAACAGTTACATAGAAGAAGAAAAATAAGTTATGTACTATCTTCATCTTCCTCTAATGATGAGGATGATGGACGTCGTAATTATAATCCTAATTTTAAAGAATTTAATAAAGAATTAAAAAAACTAAAGAAAAGAAAAACATATCATGAAGGGTAAATACATATACATATCAATAATATTTATATTATTAATTTATAATTATATAAATTATATATTTATTATTATCTCTACAATAATTTATTTTAGAAATTTACAAAAGATACCTGATCAAAATTATTTTGAAAATATTGATAATATCGATAGCGAGTATGTATATGAAAGATTTTTTAATAATAGTATTAATATTTATATTTATATTTATATTTATATTATTATTAATATTTATATTTATTTATATTATATTTGTTTATTTAGTAGTAGTAGTAATAGTAGTAGTAGTATAGCAGATTTACCAAAACCATTAGATTTTGTAAATATAGGTAATATAAATATTTAAAGTTTTAAATATAATTATTTTATTTTTTTTTTTAAATGATTTTAATCAAATATAATATATATATTAAAGATAATACAATTGATACCAAAAAATTCAATTCGAAAGAAAATTTTCATGGTTATATACCCCCAATGGTAAGTTTTTAAATATCAATCATTATTAATAAATATTATTAATTTTTAATAAGATAAAGATAATAATGTATAAAATTTATTATTATTATTATTATTATTATTATTATTTTCATTGTAGTTAACAAATAAAGTTAGAATTTGTGTTAATTTTGGAAAAGATAAACTTTTAATACCCTGTCCTACTAATGAAACTATTGAATGGTTAATAAAAGAAGCAGAAAAAAGATATTTTGAAATAAATAACGTAAAAGTCCACATTAGATATTTTAAAGTAGATAATGACCAAATTTTATATGAAAAAGATTTAATAAACGATGTTTTAATTGATAATCAAACTGTAGAAGCAGTTATTAAAATATAAAATATATATATTTGAATTTAATAATTATAGGTATTTATTTAAGTTTTAAATATATTTGCTTATATGCAACGAGATATTATTACATAACATGTGTATTATATAATATTTAAAAATAATAAAAAAAAAAAAAAAAAAAAAAAAAAAATGAATAAATTAATCTATAAGAACAGAAATACTTATTTTTTATGTATTTTGTAATCTTTTTATTTTTTAATTATTTTATTTATAAAAATCTACTTTTAGTTGTAGAGTTTTCTATTTATTTATATTCATTTTACATTTTACATTTTACATTTTACATTTTACATTTTACATTTTACATTTTACATTTTACATTTTACATTTTACATTTTATTATTATTATTATTATTATTATTATTATTATTATTATTATGAATATGATTTAATATTATAACAATAAGTTTATATTAATAAAAAAAATTAATAGATAAGAAATTAAAAGTATATACTAAAACTATTTTAAATTATTTACTATTATAATTATTATTCTTGCTTCACCAATTTGTTATTTAATGATGTAATGATATTTTATTTTTTTATTAATATTAATATATAAAATTTTAAAATTTCATTTTTATAATTTATTCTAATCTAAGGCGTGTAGGTTGTTTTTTAGGTCTACATAAACATAAACACATAGCAATAAATAATAAAATCATTAAAATGACAAATATAAAAGATGGTATACCAAAAATTTCATCTTTTTCTATTTCTTGGAATTGTTCTTCTTCATTTTCATCAACACATATCATTGATTTTATATCACATATTTCTGAAGTACATTGGGTACTACTGTTACATTCTTCTTGTTTAGAATATTTGCAAGTAATCGTATAATTAACATCTATATTATTTATCTGGTAAGCAAATAATGAACATATATTACTTTTGTAATTATTATCAGTTTGGCAATTACCTAAATAACATTTTTTTGAATAACAATCATTATTTCTGAAACAAAAATCTGACTTACATTTATAATTTATTATATTATTTTTTTCACAAGAAGTAAGAATCATATTTTCTTGTGTTTCATTTGTTATTTTATAATAAGGATATCGAAACACCTGTGTATTTTCTATTAAATAATTATAACCAAACAAATTGAATTTCAGTTCTTCATTGTCAATACAAGACTTATTTATATATTCCTTTTCATTTAATATATAACAATTTTCATTTTCTTTATTATGGCATATAAAATAAATATTGCATAATCCTGTACCATTTCCTTCAGGAATATAACAACCATTACTATATTCTGGACAATCTTCATTAGTTTCACATTTTGTTCTTATAAAAGTAAAATTGAAAAATCAAATATATATATATATATATATATAAATATAATAATATAAAATAAAATTAATAACTAATCTTTAATTTATTATTTCATTTTATTTTATTTAATTCTATTATATTAATTTTGCTATTTATTATTTCATTTTATAGTAATTAAATAAACATAAAAAACATATAATTAAAGTTTTTTAATAATAATGAAAATGAAACAATTTATTTATATATCAATTAATATTGAATAATAAAATTTAAAATAATACATTTGAAAATTTTTAATTTGCTCCATTGTATATGGAGATTTATATAAATATTTTTTTGATACATTATCAAGGCATTTTTCTTCTATAGAAAAACAAAATATTGTATTTGAAATGAATATAAAATATAAGATATATACATATAAATTTATCATATTAGAATTCTTTTTATTATTTTTTTTTTATTTTGAAAATTAACTTATAATTCAAATCTGTAATTAAAACTTATTTTTTTTTTTTTTTATTCTTTATTTTTATAAATGAGACATTTTGAATTTACATTTAAATGATAGTTATGACAAAATATAAAAAGTAAATAATTTATTCAAAAAAAAAAAAAAAAAAATAGTATTTGACAGAACAATTTAAATATTAAATAAACATAACCAATAAAACAAAATTTTTTTAATAAATATATAAATATATAACTAAATAAATTTATATATATAAATAATTAAATAAGTAAATAAATATATATATAAATAATTAAATAAGTAAATAAATATTATAAATAAATAATTATTTTAAATAGAATAATTATTAAAGTTATTAAACTTTTAAATAATTAAAATATTAATATAAATAAAAAAGAACAATCCACATTTTATTTTTAATATATAAAAAAATAATTAAAAAATAATTTAATAATTACATAATAAAATGGTTAAAAATAATAAAGAGAATAATAAAAAAAAAACAAATTCAAGACAAGAATCTGGTATATATAATCAATAATATTATTGATTATTAATAAATAAAAAAAAAATAAAACTGTATTAATAAAAAGTTTTTTGATATATTAAAATCAAATATTAAAGCATTTATTTTATATTTATTATATATATTATATATTATTCAGTGATAAAAACAAATACTTTTATATTTCCCGACGGATCAACATATGGTAAGATATTAAGAAAAAATTTTTTTCCTATATTACTCCTAATAATAATATAGTATTTATTTAAAAAAAAGAGGGTGATTATAAAGAATCTGAAAATGGTAAAATTGTAAGGTCAGGTCATGGAAAATTTGTATCACTAGCTAATCAATCAACCTATGAAGGGGAATGGATTAATGATGAAATTAGTGGAAAAGGTATAACAATTTTTTTCTTCTTTTATTTATTTACTTAATTTTTAATATTATATATATTAAAAAATAATATATATATATATATAAGGTAAAATTGAATATGCTAATGGAAATTCATATGAAGGGGAATGGCTAAATAATCAATACAATGGAACTGGGACATATAGATGGTCAGATGGTTCATATTATGTAGGAGAATGGCTTGAAAATAAGTTATTATTTATTTATTGTTTTTAATAAGACAGAATAATAATAATAATTAATAATAATATATATATTTTATAATTGCATAAAAATATAAGATTAATATATACATATATTAATATATTATTTATATATATATAGAATGAATGGACCTGGTAAATATTATGATAAAAATAAGGAAGTGTGGATAGGTTTATTTATTAATGGAAAAAGCGATTCATTAGTTAATGAAATATAAATAACATTTTTTTACTATTAAAAAAAATATAATTTTAATAACCATACATTTGGAAAATCTTAGTGAATGAAATATAAATAACATTTTTACTATTAAAAAAAATATAATTTAATAACCATATATTTGGAAACTATATATAATTTTTTCATCAATAAATAAAAATTTTCAGATTTATCAGTATAACAACTTTTTATTATTTATGTATTTATATACAATAATAAAAAATATATAAAATAAATATATATAATACTATAATAATGAATAATAAATATAAATATTTATTATTATTTATTTTTCATTGTTTATTTTTAATTATTTATTTTTACTTTATTATTTTAATAATTAATTTATTTTTTTATTATGAAATATATATGTAAATATAACATATTAAAATATTAAAATATACATCCAATATATGAAAAATAAAAATGATAATAATAACAATAATGTATTTATATAATTATTATTTTTACTAATTATAAATCTCTCTATTAATTATTTAGTTTGATTTTTATTTTTGAAATTATTAATATATATATATATTATAAGATTTTTCTTTTTCTTTTTATCTTTTGTATTTTGTATATATATATTATATCATTATTATCATTATCATTATCATTATTATTATTATTATTAATATTATTATTATTATTAATATTAATATTATTATTATTTTAAAAGTTTAAATTTATTCTTTAATTTTCCACTAAAATAAATTTAAATAAAAGAGATAAAAAAATAATGTTAATATATCATTATTTTATTATTAAAAACAAAAAAACAAAATATATATATATATATATAAAATATTAGATTTATTATTATTTATTATTTATTAATGAGACTTACTTGGAAAATTGAACCATCCATACCACCAGTAGATATAACATACTTATTACCAAGGAAAATGACATTAGTAACATGTGAAGAATGACCAGTATATCTTCTACATGGTTGCTGAAATATTTATTAAAAATAATATTAATTATATTAATATTATTATATTACGGTTTATATTAAGATTATAATTTATATTATGATTTTTTAATTTACTTTATCTAAAACAACAGGATAGGAGAATAATCTAACTTGACTGTTATCATCAGCAGTAGCTAATAATTTATTTCTTTTATCTCTAGCAACAGCATTAATCTTTTTTAAAAATTATATATAGATATAAATTATTAAAAAATTTGAGTTTTAATATATTATGAGTAATTTTATATTTAATATAATTATTATTTACTGTTGAGTTGCTCCATCCATTTTCCCATATACTTTGGACTGGCCAACCAAGAATTAATGACCAAGTATACCAACAAACAGATTTAAGTTCATCTAATTTTGTTACTTGAGTCATATCATTTATATTCCCTATTTTTTTTTTAAATAAAAAATATATATATATATATATATATATATAAATTAAAATAAGAAATATATTTAAATATTTAAATTAAATCTTCATTATTTATATATAATTACAGTATAATATTTCACAATCAGCAGAATCTGATTGAATATATTTTGAATCATTTGACCAATCCATATGAACAATAGTACTTGAATGACCCTAATTTTTTAGATTAGACAAGTAATTATTTATAATATAATAAATAATTAATATTTAATAAAAGAAAATAAAAAAAAAAAAAAAAAAAAGAAAAAAAAAAATTCAACATACAGTCATTGTACCAATTCTATTATAGTTATTAGTTCCATAAATATTTATAACACAATCACGACTACCAGCAGCAAATTTAGTACCATCTGGTGAACATTTAATAACAGTAATACCATGTTCATTAGATTTTATGAAAGATCTTTTTTCATATGGAATAGTTTTGATAATAGAAAGATCTTTTGTATTTAATATGATAATCTAATATTTATAGTATAGATATTTAAAATATGATTAGATTATAATTAATTTACTAAAATAAAATAAAAGTATGTTTAATATATATTTATTATACTATTAATGAAATATAATTTAATTAAATTTTATACTAACATTTCCTGATACACAACCAACAAATAATTTATTACCATCTGCTGAATATGAAACAGCACGAAGTTTTTCATTTTGAATATTGATACGTTTTTTCTAATATAATTTTAATTAGATTAATAGATTTATTATTATTATTATTATTATTATTATTATTATTATTATTATTATTATTATTATTATTATTATCATTATTATTATTATTATTATTATTATTATTATTATTATTATTATTATTATTATTATTATTATTATTATTATTATTATTATTATTATTATTATTATTATTATTATTATTATTATTATTATTATTATTATTATTTTTATTATTATTATTATTATTATTATTATTATTATTATTATTATTATTATTATTATTATTATTATTATTATTATTATTATTATTATTATTATTATTATTAAATATTACTTGTTTATAATTTTCAGTATCCCAAATAATAAGTGCTCCATCATCTGAACATGAAACAAATTCATTTTCATTTGTTGGATTACCATCAATACCCCATAATTCTTCCATTTTAGCAGAACTATGATTCTAAATCATTCAGATTATTTTTTAAAAAAAATTATAAGATTAATATTATACATGTTTTTATATAATTATTATTATTTATAATTATTATTTTTACACTTACTTCATATAATAATTCAATGTTGGTTTTTGGATCATTTTTCTTGAAGCTTTTTACCATAAAAATAACACTTTCTGATGTACCTACAATCAAATTACCTTCTGGACTATAATCTAATGATTTTACTGAAAGGTTAACATTAACTTCAGTTATTTTCTTCATTTTACCATTACTTTCATTGACATCAAATAAGGTAATATAACCATCACGATGACCACAAGCTAAACCAAATTCTGGTTCATAAGTAACCCCGTAAATAGAAGCATGACCTGTATTCAACGTACCAACAACTTCACCAGTGTTAGTATTCCATATATAAATTTCACCACTGTAAGTTCCAGTAAGAAGAATATCACCATTTCCAATATATAATGGACATAAAATTGTCTATAAAAATTATGTAAATCAAATAATAAATAAATAAATAAATAAATAAATAAATAAATAAATAAATAAATAAATAAATAAATAAATAGATAGATAAATAAATAAATAAATAAATAAATAAATAAATAAATAAATAAATAAATAAAATTAAATGAAATATTTGTAACAATATTTTTCATTTGATTGTTTTAAATTTAAAATAATGGTTAATTTCATAATAAAATATTTTGAGAAATTATAAAAAATTTATATATATATTTAATTATTTACTTGAATTTTTGCTTTTCCGAATAAACCTTTCTTAGTTGTAAAACGTTTAGATGTACTGTCAAATTTCCAAAATTTAATATGCTTAACACCAACTGTAACAAATGAATTTGGATCCTTTGGATGATTATCAATATCTAAAATCTTATCAGAATGACCCTTTTCTGTGCATAATAAAGTTTTAGCTTTCCAATCATAAATACGAACAGAATGATAGTTATCTCCTGTAACGATAATTAAATATTTACCATCACAAGAGAAACCCATAGTTGAAACATTGCGCATCAATTTACCTTCACCAATTTTAAATGTAACTAATGGTGCTGATTCAGGAGATGTAGAATCCCAAATAGCAACATTAGGTCCCTCGCCATTTAAACTAACAATATCACCTGTAGCAATATATTTTTTGTTTGGGTGGCATGTTAAACATAAAATATCATCGACATGTGAACCATTAAAGAAACGTTGTTTACCAGTTTTAATATTATGAACAATGCCTACAGCAGCGGCATGATATACAATAGTATCGGAATTAATAGCAAACAAGTTATCACGTGTATCACGAGTACGATAACCTTTATTTTTAAAATTTATATATATATATATTAATTACAAATTTGTTTTTATAATAATAATAATAATAATAATAATAATAATAATAATAATAATAATAATAATAATAATAATAATTAATAACCATAAACATGATCAAGAACTAAAGTTTGTAATGGAAGTTTATTAGTTGCAGATGGGGCATTGTCAGGTTTAACAATAGCACCAGCCCATGCTCTATTAACCTGATCGTCATTTTCCTATATAATATATATATTAATAATTTAATTTTTATGTAAATTAATAATAATAATCATAATTGATTGTTCTATTATTATTTTAGTTTTAACTTTTTTATTTTTTATTTATTTTTTTTTATTTTTATTTTTATATATATTTTAAATGAAAAAAATAAAAAATAAAAAATAAAAAAGTTATAAATAATTTATATAAATGAATAAATTACATATTATTCAATCATTCAACATCCATTTATACAATAAAATGATATTAAATTGATGTAATTTATATTTCATTTCAATTTTATATTTATTAATCCAAAATATTTTATGTTGTTTTCATTTGTTTTATTTTATTTTATTTTATTTTATTTTATTTCAATAAATGATCCAATCCCGGTTAAATGCAATAATTGAAATTAATACATTTTGGTTAAAGGAACAATTTATTTATTATAATAATAATTTATAAAAATTTTTATTATTATTGATATAATTAAAAAAAATAAAAATAAAAATAAAACAAATAAAAATCATATAAAATTTTATACTAAATAAATATTTTATAATAAAACTTATATACATTTTAACTTTTCAAAATTAAATTTTAAAACTATATATATATTTAGTAATTTATTTTTCTGATTACATTACCTGGAAATGCTTATCTTTCTTTCCAACTTTACTTTTAGCTACTCCTGGATAGTCATAAGATCTTAATGTAACTGCTACTTCAATTTCACCCTTTTGATATTATAACAATGTAATTTATTATAAAATTGAATTTATTAATTGAACAAAAAAAATATATATATATATATATAAAATAGAAAAAAAAAAAAAAAAAACAAAATAGAATATAATATAAACAATGTAAAATAAAATATATGATACAAGTAATATATAAATATATTGATTATTTACTTCTCCATCTTTAAGAGATGTCCATTGTTTACTATATTCATTTAATTTTACATTTTCGAATTTAAATTCGGCATGACCAATTGGTAAATCAGTGGCACATATTTCTTTATCATGAATAACAACTTCAATTTTTGTCTTTTGAAAATTTTAATATATCATTAACAATTTAAACAACAAATAAAATATAATAAATATAGTCATAATATATATAAATATTTACTTCTTTTGGGTTTTTACATTCAAAGTAAAAACTTTCACGCCATACAGGATTATTTGTGTCATAAATAATTTTTGAATTTTCAGAAGCATTTCCATAAAAAATTAAAGCATATGGATCTACACTTCTATCCTTTTCTTTTGATTTATTTCATTTTATTTTTAATGTTGTTTTGTTCCATTTTATTTAGTTTTATTATAGTTGATTTTTTTTATTTATAAAAAAATAATTTTTTATAATAGAATATATAATAAATATTCATTAAAAAAAAAAAAAAACAAAAGATTAATAATTAATTGAAAGTAAAGTTTAACTAAAGATAAAAAATATACTAAAGCCGTTATATACCATTTTTAGTTTCTGCACCTTGAGGTTGTAAACCTTTGGCTTGAATTAAACAAACTTCTAAATAACTCATAATGTAAATTTTTATATTTTATGTTACTTCTAAATTTAAAATGAAATAGAATTATTATTTATCGAAAGGCTAAAAGAATGCTTTTATTAATATAATTATAATTATTATTATTAATGTATATTTATTGTTTTATTATATTAATAAAAAATAATTATTATAAATATTAAATTTATTTATTTTTTTCTTGTTTATTTTTATTTTTATTTTTATTTTTATTTTATTTTTATTTATATTTTATTTTTATTTTATTTTTTATTTATAATAATATATTTTATTTTATTTTATTTTATTTTATTTTATTTTATTTAATCAATAATTTTTTATTTCTTTTTGTTTTGTTTTGTTTTGTTTTGTTTTTGTTTTTTAAAAGAAAAAAGTTTAAAAGTGCCTTTTAGATCGTTCTCTTTTTAATTATAAATTTCGAATTTAATTTAAATTATATATAAAAGTAATATATAATATTATAATATAATAAATAATATACAATAATATATTATTATATTGAATTAAATTTTCCAATAGAATTTATTAAATGTTAAATCATGAATGAATGATTTAATTATTAAACTTTTAATTGTTCAATTATTTAAATCTTTATTATAAATTATTATATTATTAGAAAAATGAATGGATTATATTAATAATGATATCAAAGTATATATATAATTACTATTAAATTATTTTTTTGCTTTTATTTCTTTATTTCTTATTTTACTAAATAAAAATTTCAAAACTATTTTGTAATAAGCAACAATGGCTAACATATTTTATTGATATAGTTTTATTAATAATTCATTGAATTCAAGTCTTTATTTATAATATTATAATTTAAAAATAATATTAATAATATAATATTTCTTTTTATCTTATTTTATTTTTTTATTTTTTTTAAAAAAATGTTAATACAAATAAAATAAAATTAAAAATTATGGGAGAATAAAAACATTTCAGTAAGAAATTCAATTAAATCATATGAGTTTATATAGTTATAACGCCTTATTATATTTTTAGAATACAAATATATAATAATAAAAGGTTAGTATTAATTAACTTTTTTTTTTTATTTTTTAAAAAAAAAAAAAAAAAAAACAGAAAAAAGACATTAAATTGTATTTTTTTTTATTTCATATGAAATATAAAAAATGAAAATTCATTTTTAGTATTTTATATTAAAAAAATAAATTCAATATAATTTTAAAATTTTTCTTCAAAAAAGAAAATAAAAAATTTATATATACATTAATTATAATTATTTATATATCATTAAACCAATAATTAATTTAAAAAAGTTTAATTTTAATTTTTTATTATTTTATCTTTCAATATTAAATAAACTTTTTTATTTGAAAATTTTAACATTTGAATTGAAAAATATTATTATATATATTGTAATATATTAACAGTATTTTATAATATATTATATAATTAAAAAAGGAATATTTTTAATTATTAAATTTTTTCTCTTATTATGTGTGGAAAACTCTATTTTTTTTTCAAAATTAATATTAATTAAAATTTATATAAATATTATTTATAAAATGTTAATAGTATAAATTATTTATGAATTAAGAAATTAATAAACTCCTTAAAGAAAAAGTTGACAGGTTTATTAAAAAATATATAAAAAAGAAATACTAATATCTTAAAACAAATTTATATAGATAATATAATGCTACATCTAAAAAAAAAATTAATTTTATTTAAATAATATTTAAAAATAAATAAATAAATAAATAAATAATATATAAACAAATAAATAAATAAATGAAATTATTAAATATATATATATATTGTTAATAAATAATTATGTTTAAATATTCATTAATTTTTTATGTATATCTTTTAATTATATTTTTTGTTTGTTCTGGATAAGATTTTTTCGTTTTTTATTCTAATATATATATGTATATATATAATATTTTTAATGAAGAGTTAGAAATTAATTTATTTTTAAAATATATATTATTATTTAGTTTTTATAATTACCTTCATTTCTAAAAATTTTTTGAAATGATTTTTTTCTTCTTCTTCATTTTCTTCATCACTTAAAAAGCTAATTTTTATTTCTCTTTTATTATTAGAATTCAATATATTTTTATCATCATTAAAATCTAATACTATTTCTTTTTCCTTTTTAAAATTGTTTTCTAATTTCAAAGAATCTACTTTATTTTTTAGAGATTTATTTATAGGTGCTCGTATACCCATTTTTAATAAAGCTTCAGGAGGATGAATATTTAATAATTTTTCTTCTTTCTTTTTATCTTTTATTATTATTAATTAATTAATAAAATATTTTATTCATAATTTTAAAAAAATAATTTAAAAAGATTAAAAATAAATTGAAAATAAAATAAAAATGAAACGATCATTATTTTATTTATAACAAAAAAAAAAAAAAAATAATTTATACATACCTGTATTTCTATTAATTTCACTAAGTTTAGAATTTACCCCAATTCTTTTTAAAAGATGAATACCATAACTATTATTCTGTTTTAATCTTTCTCTATTATTAATTTTATTTAAATACATAATTTAAAATAGTATTATATTTTATAGGATAATAATAATTTAATTAAATATTTTTCTATAAAACATAATAATAATAATAATAATAATAATAATAATAATAATAATAATAATAATAATAATAATAATAATAATAATAATAATAATAATAATAATAATAATAATAATAATAATAATAATAATAATAATAATAATAATAATAATAATAATAATAATAATAATAATAATAATAATAATAATAATAATAATAATAATAATAATAATAATAATAATAATAATAATAATAATAATAATAATAATAATAATAATAATAATAATAATAATAATGAACATCATAATAAATAAATAAATAAATAAATAAAAATAAGAATATATTTATATATATATTTACAAAAATTTATTATCTTCTTCAGATATATGTGGCTTTTTATCAAATTTATTAAATTGGCTTAATTTCAAATTTCCATTAAAAGTACTTATTGTACTATCCTTAAATTTATATGTTCCACTAACACTTTTTTTAATAGAGTTATGATTATTTTGTTCCATTTGGAATCGAAAATTACTTCATTGGGGTTTTAAAATATATGTTGAAGTAAGTTTATTATATTTAAAAATTAAAGTAAAATGAAAAAAAAAAAAAAAAAAAAAGATAGTAAAATATAATATAATAAAAAATGAATATTAAAAAAATAATAATATGAAAATAAAAAGAAATAATATAAATAATATATTACATCATTGTTTTTCTTATATAATATAATAATATTTATTATTAAAATATTATTAAATGTTTTAAGTATATTTAAACATAATATTTACCCATTTGCAAATTCTTGTCTTTTATTTTTAAATTGTTTATATTTCTCAACAATATGGTATTCACATATTTCAGATTCTCTTCTATTATTATGGACATTATAAAATATAAAATTAATATATAGTATATGTTATAAATATTTTTATAAATGAATATTATAGTTTACTATCAAATCAATTTATAATATTACGTTAAATATTTTATTTATATGTATACCTATCTAATGGAATGTTACATAATCTTCCATTTTTTTTCTTTTCTTTACAGAAACACAAATCTACAGATTTACCAAGGGTATATATTTGTGATTCTTTATCGATATTTAATGCTATACTTGAATCTTTCTATAAATAATTAATTTGATTTTTTTATTATACAAAATATAATATAAAAAAAATAAAAATTAAAAAATAAAAAAAAAATGATAAAATATAATAAAATAATAATAATAATAATAAAAAAAAAAAAAAAATACAAAATAAAAATAATGATAATATTATAATACAATAGAATTTAGTTTTTATTAAAAATTTTCTATATTATATAATAAATAAATAATATTTATATATGAAAATTACTTCTGCTGGTATCATTGTTTTTGCGTGACAAATAGCTAACACTTGACCTATTTGCTTATCTTTAATTTTTTCTATATTATTTCCAAAAATAAAAATATTTGTTATTATATCTTTTAAATTTCCAATTTGAATCATTGCATAATTGTCTCCTTTTACTGTTTTTTTTAAACTTGATTTTCCAACCATGATTCCTATTGTATACCATTTTCCAGGATCGTCTCTTCTTTTTATTGAATGCAAAGGTATATATGGTACACTCATTAAATTATTCATTAATATATTATATTTTTCAGATAGAGCACTTTATATCAATAATTAATTAGAGTAATAATGGTTATAATTATAATTTAGAAATATATATAATAAAAATAATTAATAATTAATATTATATAAATTTAAATAATTATTATATATATATTTATATATATACGTGATTCTTAATTTTGAATTATTTTCTATAACAATATTAGAATTGTTTGATTCATTTATTTTAACTTTTTTTTTTTTTTTTTTTTTTTGAAATAATATATATATATATTATTATTAAAAAAATATCAAAAAGAATATAATAAAAAAAATATTAATTATAATTATTATAATGTTAATAATGATAATAATATAATTATTATTATTATTATTATATCTATCTATATACATATTATAAATCATACCTCCTTTGTCTTTGGAATAATTTATAGGATTTTTTCTTGAAGTATATGAAGAATATGAATTTTGTATAAATTGAACTGCTGGTGATTCTTTTTTCTCTACTATAATATTTGTATAATTTTTAACCTCAGTTGATTTTTTTTCTTTAAATGTATTGTTATTTTCTAATTTATTCTCAATGCTATGATTATTAATAGGCATAGTTAATATATCATATTTATCATGTTTCAAATCATTTTTAGGTTTTATTGGTGCTTCAATCGTTTTAAAATTAAAAAAATCACCTAAAGTAATGCCAAGAATTGGTGGTGATATATCTGCTTCTTTACAATAAATATGAGAAGGGGTATTACTTCTATGCCATTTTCTTAACTCACTTCTTAATTCTAATTCAATTTTGTCATTTACTTTATATTTTACATCCATTATTATTTAAAAATTGTATAATGATTTACAAAATTCATAAAATAAAGTTGAGGTATTTTAAATTTTAATTTAATTCTATTTAATTGAAAATGAATAAATATATAATTTTTATTCCATATATTAAAAATAAAGATAATTAATTAAAATTCTTTTAATCTTGCAAAGTATAAATCAAAAAGAAATTAAATTTCATAAAGTTATATGTAATAAATAATACTAATAATTAAATAAAACTAATAACCTTATATTATTGTAAAAATTTTATTTAATAAATATATACTAAAAAATTAAATACATTAAAATACATAATATTATAGTATATATATTACATTTTAGTTATAAAAAAATAAATTTTATAATATTAATTTTATTTAATAAATATATAATAAAAATTAAGTTTCATAAGAAAAAATTTTTTATACAATAATAAATAATAAAGATTAAATAAATTAAATAATTTTTTTATATGGTAGGTTTACTATTTTAAGTATAATCATTTACTTTATTTATTAAATATATAAATCATATACTTTAAAAAATCATAATATTGAAATGAAAAGTACTTAAAGATTAAAGAAACTTTTATATTTTTTAAAAAAAATTTGATTTAATCAATCTAATACTAAGGTTGAAAAAGAACAATATGATGATTTTTGTATCAATAAAAAGGATTTAAATCCTTTTTATTATACATAACTTATTTTTTTATTATTATAAAGGATAAAAATTCTATATTAAACCTTTTTTATCATAAACTACAAAATTTTATTTGAAAAGTTTATAATGTTAAGAGATGGAAAAATTAGTTAAACAAAGATATCATAAAAAAAAATATAAATAAAGTTTATCTTATTCATTTTTATTTAATTATAAATGATCTTAAATGATCTTATGTTTCACAAAAAATTTTTAATATTTTCAATATTGTTTTTTTTATTTAAAGCTTAATAACTTAATATTAGATAATAAAATATAATTTATATATAAGCAATTATAAATTTTATAATATGAATATTTATATTTTATTTTATTTTATTATGCAATGCGAATTAAAATATATACATATATTTTAAAAAGTTATTCCATCTTATAATTAATACTCTATATTATTATTATTTTACCATTATTATAACACACATTACTATTATTTTTTATCATTATTAAAATACACATTGTTATTTTTTATCATTATTATAACACACATTGTTATTTTTTATCATTATTATAACACATATTGTTATTTTTTATTATTATTTTAATATATATTCTTTTTCTCTTTAAAGTTTAAAAAACTTTTAAAATAAAAGAATAAATATGAAAATAATAAATTATTGTATTAATTACATTCATAAAAATTTTTCATTAATACCTTATTTATTTTTTATTTTACTTTTTTCAAAAATAACATATCTTAAAAACATTCAAGTTTCAAATGAAAATGAACTTAAAAATGCTCTAAAATATAATAATACTAGTATAATTTTAACATCATCACTTATTATAAAAGATGATTATATATTAAATTCTGAATTGAATTATAATATAAAAATATCAGGATTGAAAAAAAATATTGAACTTAAATTTGAAAATGAGACTCATGGCTTAAATTTTAATAATTATAATACTATTGAAATTTATAATTTAAAATATATTGGAAATCTACATTTTAATAATTGTTTTAGAATTACAATATCCAATGTTGATTTCAATGGAATAATCGAAAATAAATTTAAAGATCAAAGTAATATGATATTAGAAAATTTCAAATATCAAAATACTCAAGAAAGAATTTCATATAATGGAATTTCAATTATACCAGATTACGAATCTTTTGGGAATTATACTATTAGAAATTCAACTTTTTATGGAAGTAAATCTATATCTGAGTATATAATTAGTTTACCATATTTATATGACTATCAATATTTATCAAATTTAAAAATTGAAAATTCATATTTTTCAGGAGAATATACTTGTGGAATTATTAAAGCTTATTTTACAATTGGGTATTTTGATAAGACTGATTTTATAAAAGGATTATCTTTACATAATGGGTTAGCATATCTTAATAAAAAACTTTTTTAATAATATTAATCTATATATAGTAAAATTAATGAAAAGATATTTTAAATTATGTGGTACTTATTAAAAAAAAAAATAAAATAAAAAGCTCAGTGTTAAATGCTGGTTTATCATTTTTGTATATTAAGGATTGTAATTTTTTGGATAACTTCTCATATAATACTGGAATAATATATTTGTATGAGAATTTTATTTTAGATGGTTCAAATCTTCAATTTCTTAATTCTACTTCTCTATATAAAGTATATATATTATATATATTATATAATAATTATATATTTAAAAATAAATTTTAATATTATATAAATACATTATACTTACAATATTATCACACAACAAAACACAAAAAAACGTGAAATAAATTATATAAAAATAATTAAAAAAATTTTTTTTAAAATTATTTAAATAGGGTGGAATTTTTAGTGTTGTAAATTATAATTTATATTTGACAACTAGATTATATTTAAAAAATTCCAAAATTAGTAATATAAATTTACCAATATCTACAAAAAATTTGGGTTTATTAGCTTAGTATGCTATTATATAAAAATAAAGAAATTATTTATTTATTATAATATATTAACATTTATTTATTTATTTATTTATTTATTTATTTATTTATTTTTACAAAAATAATTAATAATAGTTTAAAAGGTAAAACTAGTTTTGAAATAGATAATATAAATGTTAACAAAATAAAGTGTGGTAAGAATGCTTCATGTTCCCTCTTTAGTACGGAAGGAGATATTGATCTAATTATTAAGTAAATAATAAGAATTTAAATATATATATATATAGAGAAAGAGAGAAGCTTTTTGTTAAAAAATTCATTATCATCTTTATTTATATAATGAATTATTTATTATATATATTTATTTATATAAAAGTAATTCAAAGTTAAATATTATTACAGTTTACCATTCAGAAGGAACATTAATTCATTCTATATATCCAAATGTTGATGGTCCATCTATTAAAGTTAATAATTCAGAAATTATTAATATACATCAGTTAGATAATACTATTTCATCACTTTTAACTTGGCAAGATAGTGGTCTTTTTCATATAGAAAAGTATATAAAAAATAAACCATGTATAGCAAATAAAATTAATTGTATATAAATAATTAATAATTAATATAATATAAATATTAACATTTAAAAAAAAAATAAGTACAAATATTGCAAACTATACTGGAAAATATTCAGGGTAAAAATATTTTTAAATTTAATATTCTTTCATATTTTATATTAATAATTAATATATATAAATTCTTTTAGATTAATATATGGAATAAACAATTTAAAAACTAGTTTTGTTCATGTAAGTCTAGAAGATATCAATATTAATAATACTAATGGATTATTTAAAACTGATTTAGGTATTTAATTAATATAAACAAATACTTTTGTAATAATAATTATATCATTAATTGATAATATTATTAAATAATATTAGGTTTAATAAGTTTATTTTTAGTAACAATAAAAAATATAAACTATATTGGAGGTATATAGAGCAATTAATAAAACGTTTATAAAATAATTAATATTATTTATTCATATTTTTTTAATTTGATATTATAAATTTATACAAAAACAAATATTTAGCTTTTGTTAATTCAAATGGAGAATTAAATATTATTAAATCAAATGTAAGCCGTAGTATATATAATTAGTATTTATATTAAGATATATATAAATATTTTTTCTTTTTGATTTTAATTTTTTTTTGAATAAAAATAGTTTAGTAATATTCGAAACTGTAAAAATTTTAATGGAATTAACTGTTTGGATTTCAAAGAAAATCTAGATTCTTTTATTTTTGTGGGTTGTTCTATATATAATATTACAGATACAACTATTTCAAATTTTATAGGATGTAAATATATATGAATTATATATAAAATAAATTATAGAAATTATTTATACAATAATAATAAAAATAGTGATAATAATAATAATAATAATAATAATAAATGATAATATAATGTTTTTACTTTATAATGATTATTACATTCATAAGATGAAGGTTTTAGAACTAAAGAAAAATCAATAATAAATTTAAACAATGTTAAGATTATCAATAGTTATTTTGAAAATAGTTTTATTTATATTGATTCTGAAAAAAACATTAATAATGTTGATATAATAATTGAAAAATCATCATTTGAAAATAATACATCACATAATGGAGTTGTTTTTCATATAAATAATTATACACCTATTAATCATGGTATAGCTATTTCCGATTCAATATTTAAAGATAATAAGGCTTTAAATTATGGAGGTGTTATATATACATTTTGTTTAAATATGAATCAATATGTAAAATTTTATAATTGTACTTTTATAAATAATAAAGCACTTTCAAGTAAAATAATTATAAATATTATATATGATAAATTATATATATATATATAAATTTTATATATTTTTAAACGATTATAATTTTTAATTATTTAATATCTTTTTTTTTTTTTTAAATTATAAATCTAAAAAGATATTGGTAATATATGTTATTCTCTTGATGAAGAATCTGAACCTTTCATTTCAAACAAAAATGAATTATTAAATAAATATGGAAAAGATATATTTGCTACAAATCCTCAAAAAATTAAATTATTAACAAATATTACAAATGATTTTCATATATTATCAGGAAATCATATAAAAGAGAATATAATATGTAAATATATTATTTATTTAAATATTAAAAATTTTCTTGGTGTACTTAAAATAAATAAATATATAAATATTAATTATCATTACTATTTTTTTAAAAATAAAAAACAATATATAGTTAATTTATATGATGACTACGATCATTGTAAGTATATAACTATATTACATCTTATATATATATATATATATTTATGACATATATAACATAGCAAAAATTAGTTAATATATTATGATCCTTTTTTTTTTTCAAAGTAATAAATTTAGGTTCAGATTCTAATGAAATAAAAATTGAAAATATTATATTCTATACATTAGAAGTGAATGATACCTATAATGCAGAAATTTTAGGAGAAACTTTAAATTACTGCTGGAATACAAAATGTATACTCGAAGATTTTCAAAATATATATGTATTTTTTTTATTTTAATGATAATAAATAAATAAATAAATAAAAAAGTAGTATAAATAATATAAATAATAGAATTAATAGAATTAATCTAAATTCAATTATTAATATAATTATCATTCAATTATATTACTATTTTATAAAAAATATATAGTTATTGGAAATCCTGGAAAATATATTATTTATTTTAAAGTTAATCAATTTGGTAATTAATTGTTTAAAATTTTTATTAAATACTTTCCATTTATTAAATATATATATATATATATTATTATTATTATTGTATTTTTATTAGGAAAATTTAAATATTTTAAAAATAACACTTATAATATTAATATTACTATCGATGAATGTAAAACTGATAATAACGATGCTAGTAATTTATATATATATAAATATAAAGAAAAACAAAATTTTAAATCATGGTAAATAATATAATAAATAATAAATAAGAAGGAAAGAAATGAAAAAATAATGTTATATTTTTTATTTTAATTTTTAATTATATATATATATAGTTATAAACCAATATGTGATTATTCTTGCAATAAAGGAATATGTATAAATGATAATATATGTAATTGTACTTCACCACATTATACAGGAAAATACTGCAATGAATATTATCAATTAGAAAATAATAAAATATTTAATATATCAACATTTAAATATCCATTATTTTAATAACTATATCCCTGGTTTTATTGTTAATAATTGTTTTGTTAAAAAATGATGATATTATCAGAAAGGGTAATAATAATAATAATAATAATAATAAAAGAATATTATGTAAATAAAGTTATATATATTATAAATAATTAATTAATTTTCAATATATTATATTTTATTATATTATTTTTTTACGTTTCTATTTTATAGGTGGGAAATATTTTTTAGTTATAATATTAATTGGAACAATAATTAATTATATATTTGCTTCATTATCAACTTTGAAAAAAAGCAAAATAATATGTTTAATAATTGATGTTTTAAAAAGAATTGTACTTTATCTTTTTTTTTTTTTTATAATAAATTTAAATATTTATTATATAATATTATTAACAATTTTTTTATATATATGAATTATATCCATAGGGATTTTCATTTATTTTTGGTAGTGTTTTAGTCAAAACATTAAGAATATATAATGCGTAAGTATTTTTTAAATATTTTTTATTGCTTTTTTTTATTATGTCATTATATTAATTTTCTTTAAATAATTAAAGCCAATGACAATACCCATCTATATATATACATTTATAGAAATCATATTATTAATATTTAATTTTATAAATATTCCAGTTACAATAAAGGATTATTTTTATACAATCGGACCAATAATATATTCAATTACAGTCGTTTTTAGTATATTTATAACAAAATTTAAAATAATACACAGACGTAATAAAATTATTGCCATGAAAATGAAACGTCGTGAAAAGAAAAGAAATACTCATTTTCAAATGCGATTTGATACATATAGTTTAAATTGTTAATGTTATTATTATAATGATATACATACAATTTCTATTATTATAATATATATATGATTTATCTTTTTAATATAATATATTATGTATTTTATAAAAAAAAAATATTTTATATTTTCACTTATCTAAAACAAAACAAAACAAAAACAAAAAAAATACAAAGTATAACAAGTCAAAATTAAATATTTTAAATAAACTAATAAAAATTCCTTCGCTTTTGTATTTTAATATTATTTTCATTATAATTAGAATATATTTTAGTACAAATATCGTTTTTACAAAAATAAAGACAGTACTAACCGTACTAAGCTTTCTGAATTCCTTATGTTCTACTCTACTAAATCTAGTGAAGAAATAACTTCTCTTAAGGACTAACGTCATATGTATGCCAGAAAAGCAAAAGAATATTTACTACGTTACTAGTGAATCTAAGGTCGTCGTCGAAAACTCTCCATTCCTTAAGCTCTAAAGAAGAAAGGACTCGAAGTTTTATACCTTTTATGAATATATAGTCCAACAATTTATGGAATACGATGGTCACACTCTTCAAAACGTTACCAAGGAAAGTCTTGAATTAGAAGAAGACGAAAATGAAAAGAAGAAATGTGAAGAAGAAAAGACTCGATTCGAAGAATTATGTAAGAATTAGGTGACAAGATTGAAAAGATTGTTTTTTTTAATCGTATTGTTAACTCTTCATGTGTCTTAGTTATTGGTTGATAACATAGAACATATCATGAAAGCTCTAACTCTTCGTGATTCTGTAATCTCTACTTACATAGCTTCCAAGAAAACTATGGAAATTAACCCCGAACACCTTATCATTAAGTCTCAACGTAACGACATAGGTGGAGCAGCAACGTCGAATCTTTACGCCTACAGGTGCACCTGTAGTATACATATGGGAGATGGGTACCTATATATTAGTCTAACTATTTATTCTTTTATTTAATAATCAAAAAAAGTCAAAATATTTCATACTATAAAATGGTCATTATATATAATATATATATATATATTTATTATATAGTTATATCGTAATCTTAAGAATTTTCCTACCCACTATAAAATAATTGAATTAAATGTTAAGCTATAAATATATATAAATTTTTAATTTAAGAAAAAGTATATACAACTTAGATTTTAAAATTTAGAAAGTTAATTGTAAATATAAATTTAAGATAAGAAATTTAATTATAATTATCAATAATTAAATTAAATGATAGTTAAATTTTAAATTCAATAATGAATAAATTGTTTATGTATATATGTAATATATTCATATAAATATAGAATTTTTGTATATTTATTATTTTATTTAATATTTATATATGCTATAATTATTTTATAAATATGTTATAAACATTTTACAATATATATAATGAATAAAGTTCGATTATGAATAATAAAAATTTATATATAATAAATAAAGAAATATGTAATTTGAATTTACTTTATAAAACTAAGTATATCTAAAGTAATGTAATTTAAATAAATTCAACCAGTAAATAAAAGTTTTTAAAGTACATAAAATAAAACAATGAATATTAAATATTAATTTATAATTAACGTCTAAAGTCATAAAAATTATTAAATATTATTTTAAATATGAAAAAGGTAATTTGAGTTTTAATACATGTAATGATTGAGTAAATCAATTTAAAAATAAATATTCAAAATTCAGCAAAATAAATAGATCAAATTTAAAATAAATAACTTAACAACATGAAAAAAAGAAAAAGTATATAAGCTCGAAAAAATAGCTACTTTATCATTCTATAATTTCATGTTTAAACTATAATAATTACAATATTTAAAATAAAATAAAGAATAAATTTTAACTAAGAAAATCTGTTTATATAAATTTGGTAATTTCTCATAATGACGTATTGTGCTTCTTGTCATAGAATGTTTTATGGTGATACTGATGAAAATTTGTGTCCTAATTGTATTGCGGCGTGTAACTACTCGATAAATAATCCAACTATAATGGATATTATGATACAAGGAGCTAAAAAAGGTGTCGAAATTGGAAAATCAATGCTTAAAAATTATGGAGCAATAGTACAAGATGGACTGTTAGATGATCCAGATATGGTTGGAGATGCAATACGTGATGGTTTTAATGCTAAAAATTGTGAAACTCAAGTTCCCTTTTTTATGGAAAGAAACCCTGGAATGACAAAAGAAGAAGCTTGTTTTGAGTCTTACTACCGAGATGGATTAATATGTGATAGTGCTTATGAAAGGATAAAGAAACAAAAATTGAGAGAAAAGGAACTCAAACAACAACAAGAAGAAGAAGAATATAATCTACAAGTTAAACCTTATATAGATGATTTCGATAATGCAATTAATAAAAGAAGAATAACAAATGAAGCTAATAGGGAATTTTATAACCAAATAGGTTATTCAAATGATGTTGAAGAGTACCTTGGAGGAGGATATGATGACAATAATGAAGGAGGATACAATAATCCTTATGAAAATTGTGTTTATGATAACGATAATGATGGAGATGAATATTATGATGATGAATAAAATATCATATCATATTTCTTTTATTAGATAATATTAATAATAATAAATTTTAATAAACAAAATAATTTTAAGTTATCATTATGTTAACTTTCCATTTAAACCTATTTTATCATTATCTTAACTTATTAATAATATTAGAAGAATTTTACTTCATATTATAATAATTATGCTTCTAATATTATTTTCCACAATATTGAATTAATTAAATAAATAATATATAATTAAAATCGATAATATTCAAAAATACAATAAGTAATTATTGATATTAATGAAACATTATCAAAGAAAATATCATATATAATAACAAATTACGTATCATTATATCTAATTAAGAAAATAGTAAATAATAATAATAATGGAGAAAGAAAGAAGAATTTAAAGTAATTACTATTTAAATACAAGAATAATAATTTATATATCTAGAAATCAATTTAACTATATTTATATTGAATAAAGCATTCGTTAAAATGTTAAAATATGTGGTAGCAAATAAATTTAATTGAAATATTTTAAAGTTATAATATTTTTAATCCTTACACACAATTTAACCGATATTTGCCAATAATTAATGGATTAATAAATAGTAATAAAATATTCGTTAAAATGTGTGGTAGCAAGTAAATTTAAATGAAATTTAAATTTATTATATATATTTGCTTATAACAGTTATTAGTGATATAAAAAATAATAATAAAATTAAAGTTAATAAAGTTATAATGATCATGAATAATAATGGATATAATGGATATGTAATAATAAATAATAATAAATAATAAATAAAAATATAATCATTGATTATTAAATAAATGTCACATTTTGATTTATTTCTTTTTTTTTTTTTTTTTTTTTTTTTTTTTTTATTATGTTATTTTTAACTTTAATTCTTTTATGTTATTTGACTTCATTTATTTTAATTTATTTTAATTTAATTTTATTTTATTTTATTTTATTATTTTTCTTTTTATTTTTCTTTTTTTTTTTTTTTTTTTTTTTAATAGAAAGTAAAAGACAAAAAAAAAAAAAAAAAAAAAAAAAAAAAATTAATACAAAATTAAAAATAACTTAAAATATTTATTTATTATTATTTTTTAAATATTTTTCAATTTTCAATTACTTTATTATATTGTTTTATTCGAAATATTTATTCGAATATATATATTATATATTTATTAATAATAACAATATTAATAATTTTAATATACAAATCTATGTAAACACAAAATAAAAGAATTATAAAATAGAAAAGAAGAAGAAAAAAAAAAATAGAATAAATTAAGAATTATAGTATATAAATTAAAAGTTTTTATAAAAATATTAAATAAGAAAAAAAAAAAAAAATTAATATAAAACATATGCAAACCAATTGATATTAATCATAATTACATTTTAAGATTTTTTATGTATTTATATTTTTAATTATTTAATATGTATATTAATACTTATTTGTTTTATATACTAATTTTTATATTCTATTTTTATATTTTATATTATTTTTCATCTTATGTTTTATAGTTTAGATTTATATTTTTCGTTATATATATATATTTTTTTTATAATTTAATAAAAATTTTATATATATTCTATATTCTATAATTTATATTTTTATAATTTTATAATTTTATATATAATATTATATATGTAAAATAATTATTATATATATATAATAATTATATTTAAATTTTAGAAATATTTATAATATTTAAATGTTAAATATTATAAATATTTCTAAAATTCATAATTTAAAATGGTTTTATCAATAATTACTTATTATAATATAACTACTATTTTTTTTTATTTTAAAATTATTTATTATAATGATTGTTATTATTATGATTATGTTTTTTTTTTTAATAATTATAATGATAAGTTTTATGATCATAATTAATAAATTTACAATTATATTTTTGGTGATGATAACACACTATAACGGTTATTATTTGTACTAGTAGTTGATTTTGTTGATGAAATTGAATTTTGTTTTAAACGATTACCTACATTTTTCACGCCTTTCGATATTTTTTTAAATAAATCATGTGATTCTTGTAAAAAACTATTAGTTGTATTCTGTGGCGATTTTTTTATGCTAGGAATTACTGTATCTGGTAAAGGTTCTACTGCTTTTAAATTTATATTATCTTCTTCATCATTATTTTTAATTTCACTTTCTTCATCATTTGCATTGGGTCCTTTCTTGTTATTAATATGAATAAGAGGAATTGGAAGATTATTCTCCGATTTTTTTATTACTTCTTCTTTCAAAGCAAGTGATTTTTTCCTTGGTTCTATAGCTGAATCACCTAAAGCTAAAAAGCTTATTCTATTATCATAATTAAAGCTATATTGTTGTTGTTGTTGATTATATTCTATTGCGTTATTAGGATTTAAATAACTATTATTTATATTATTATTATAGTTTGTATCAGCAATTATTGAATTTTGTAATTGGAATGACTGTTGATTTACTTGATTTAACTTATTTAATTGTTCCTCTGTAATTACTGGTAAAGGTTTATTAACATCATATAATCCTTTTTCTGTTATTGGTTTTTTATCATTACTTCGATTTTTAAGTCTAACTAGACTTAATGATAATAATGATAGTACAACTAATGATAAAATGACAATTATTATTTGGGTATGGCTATCATTTTGAGTATCAGTTTTGTACTCTACAACTGTTGAATTATTTTCTGCTATTTCTGTTGGTATGTCATCTAATAAAAATAAAAAAAAAAATTAAATAAAATAATAATAAAACAATAAAAAAAATAAAAATAAATATATATATAATACTTGTCAATATTATTTATTCATATAAACACATATAAATATTAATTAATTTATTGATAAAAAACAAACTTACTGATTGCATATTCGTTACTTTCACCATTATTAGAAAATAAAGTATAATTATATGTATTATTGTTGTTGTTATTACTTGGAATTGCAGAATTTACTATTTCATCATTATTTGAAAATTGTGGTTGAGAAGGTGGTGATGTAGGTTGTGTTCTATTTATTATTGATTTCGAACCTGAAACATTTGTTCTACCTGGAGGTTTATTATTTATATTTATTCGTGTAGAAGATCTTATAAATCTAGTAGTGGGCCTACTCCTTAATACTTTTGCTGTTGAAGATATTGAACTCGACATTTATGATTTTTTATAATATATGATACAAATTATACTTAACCTTTATATTGATATGAATAATAGGATTAATAATTTAATACTATATTTATATGATATTTATGTATATATTGCATTATTTTTATAAATATCTATATTATAATACAATGTTAAATTTTTATAATAGAAATAAATAATAAATTTTGGAAAAATAATTATATGTATTTTTGTTTAATATTGAATTATTGTTTGTTTCTGTTATTTATATTTTCAAAATTTACTATTATTTTATTCTTTTCTTCTTTTTATTTTTTCTTTCTTATTATAAAATTAATGGTATACTTATTGATATTACAAATTAAGAAAAAAAAATTAAAAGAAAAGAATAAAAAAGGAGAGAATTAAATAAGTACTAGATATTTAATTTATTTTCACAAACTATATACAGATAATCTTATTGATTTGTTTATTTATATTTAATATTTATTAATTTGTTTTTATCTTTTGAATTTTTCTCTATAGAATATATATATAATTTATTATTGTTGGAAATAATAGTTATAATTACAAATCAAAATAAATAATATATATAAAAAAAAAATTAGAAAAAAATAATATAAAAAAAAAAAAACTTTTCTTATAAAAAATGATTAAAAAATTGAAGAAAAAAATATTTTCTTTTCTTGGATTTTCTTTTTTTTTTTTATTAACACAAGATATTAATATATTATTAATAAATTTATATTAATAAATATTAAACTTTAAATATAATATAAAATGAAATATTAATTATTAATTTAAAAACTGTTTTTTAATGTTACTTTATTAATCTTTATAATTATTCATTCATTTATTTTTATGTTATCCTAACCTTTCACTCCTAATGAATAAAAATTATTTTATTCTAAATATATAAAGTTATATTAAACAATAATTATAATATAATTATTATATATAAAATAATATTAAAAGTTTAATTAATAACCAATATTGATAGATGTTAAATTAATTTTAATAGAATATTACACAAACATTGAATATATATTTATATAAATTATTATATTATAATATATTATATTAATATAATACTAAAATTTACTTTATTTGGATTTGGTAAAAAAAAATAAAAGGATAAATATAATATATTAATATATTAAATGTATATATATTATTTAATTATATTTTTATTATTTAATATAATAAAAATGTGGTATACAGTGTAATCTGATATATATGAATTTAAAATATAAATATTTATTTTATATATGACTATTTTTAATATTATATAATGACAACAATATGCAAAAATATATTAATAATACAATGTAATATATTATTAATTTATATTATCATAATATTTAATAAAAGTCTTAATAATTTTTAAAATAAGCATGAAATAATCAAATATTTAAATAATCATTATCATAATAATTAATAATAATATTCAATATTCCATTTAATCATTTACTAATTAATTAATATAAATTATAAGATTATATTAATAACTATTTTTTTTTTTATAATAATAAATATGAAAAATAAAAAAAAATAATTAGTAAATATTTAGTATTTATTTATTATTTATTTATCTATTTATTTATTTATTTATTAATTTATTTATTTATTTATTTATTAATTACTAAATTAATTTTTACATATTTTTTAATAATTTATTTATTCATTATTTTTTATTATTACATATATATTATAATATATTACAATATATTATATTATTATATATAAATTTGATTTTGCGGTTAAATAATCTTTTTAAAAAATAAAAATATTTAAAATATATTTATGGTAATTAAAGTTTACTATCATTTCATGTAAAACAAAAATAAAACATTAATATAAACATTATATATATTATAATATATTGGTAATACATAAAAATATAAGTAAAAATTAATAAAACATTCTAATTTTGAAGTTATTAATAATAAACATTTTTCTTCTTTAACTTTTTTTTTTTTTTTTTGTTTTTTTTTTATTTTTTTGTTTTTTTTTGTTTGGTTTTATTTTTATCTTTTTTTGTCTAGCTTTTTATTTATAACATATTATTTGTAATTAATAATTTTAAATAAGTAAAAATTATTTAAATATTAATTTTTATTTTATATTAAAAAAAATATTATATAAATGTTTAATATTATAATTATATAGTTATTATTAAATATGAACTTATAAATACGTATTATTAACTATGCTGTATATTTTTAATGCACTTTATATAAAAAAGTAAAATTTTAAAAAATCAAATGCCGTTTTTTTTTTTTTTTTTTTTGTTTTAATTTTTACTTTTTATGTTTTTGTTTTATGTTTCATAATAAAAATTAAATAATTAAAAATGATTTTTTTTAATAATTGATTGTCCAATAAAATGATAGAAATATGAATAAAATTTTTATATGTAAATATAATTTATTATTATTTATATATGGTCACATGATATACTTATTTATAATATAAAGTCATGTGAATATATAATATTACATAATACTATATATTAGTATTATAACATTTAAATTATAGGGTTTGTATTTTTTGTTATATAATTATATATTTATTACAAAAAATAATAATTGATATAACAAACAAACAAAATATATAACTGTTATATTAAATTTAATTAATAATTGTTCATAAAAATATCAATAGAAAGTGGAATTCTTTTTTTTTCTGCTCATTATAATTAAAAAAGTACTATAAATAAGGTTACTAATAATAAATATAACTAATTAAACATAAAACATATTACTTATTAAAATACCTGAATAATCAAAATTCTTTAATAATAAAAGTAAAAGTAATAATAAATAATAAAAAATAAATAAATATTTAATGATAAAATTTTATAAATAATGATAAATAAATACAAAATACAGAAATTATTTAAGACAATAAGTATTAATATAATAATAAATATAAGTACTAATTATGAATACAAATAATACTTATAAAAATATTTATTATAAGTAAAATATTTACAGTCATTAATTGTTATATCATTAGTTTTTTTTTTTTTTATTAGTTTTTTTTTTTTATTTATTTTTTCATTACTTTTTGACTATAAATTAATTAATATTATTTTATAAAGAATATTTTATAATTTAAATTAAATAAAAGAATAGCTTAAATTATATGTAACTAAGAAATATTTTAGTAGAAAATATCTTACTAAATTTATATTAATCTTTTATTATTAATAATACAATTGTCAATGTATTCTAAATATAATATTTTTCTTAAAATTTATATTATTTTTTTTTTAATTTTAAATTCATTGGTAACTTATGTTCATATCTATGACTTGTTTACTGGACTCATTTTTAATGAGTGTGTAGGGTCTAAGTGCAAATGTATGATCTTACCAAAGTGTCTAAGCCGTAGCGATATTAAATTCTGTTACAAATGTGTTCATATAATAAAAAAAATATTATTATTTTAATAATATAAAAAAAATTATTTTTTATAACAAATAAATAAATTACAATTTTTTTTTATTTTATTTAATTTATTTATTTAATTTCATTATTTTCATGAATAATTTAATTTAACTTATTGTGTAACATATTACATTTAGTGTAACGTTACATTTTATCTTTACTTACAAAATATATAATTAAAACAATACTTTTTTTTTTTATTTCACTTTTATAATAGTTTTTTGTTTTTTTTTGTTTTTTTTTTTTTTTTTTTTTGATGTTTTAATACAAAAATAATTTATCTTATTTAATAACAACAATTATTTTATATATAATAATATTCTAAAACAATAATAATAATAATGCTTTAATAGAATTCATGATATCTTTTTTTTTTTTTTTTTAATAGTATTCATATTCTAAAATAAAAAAGAGACTATTTTATATATTTAAAGTATATACATTAATGTAATATTTAATAAATCATATTAATATTCTTATTTATAAAAAATTAAATATTAAATAATAAATAATGATTGGACTGAATATACACTCTAAATAAATATGAATATTAACTCATATTTATTAGTTCTTTAAAAAATAAAGTAAAACAAAGTAAAATAAAATAAAATAAAATAAAATAAAAAATAAAAAAAGAAAAAATTTTTAATAGTAAGAATATGCCAATAAAAATAATTTCAAAACTATCTGAAGATATAGAAAAAGATAATGATAAAATATTAAAATTTACAGAAAGCAATGTTTTATTAAAAATATCCCCTGATATTCAATGTTTAAATTTCTTAAATAGCAAACCAAATGGAACAATATATGTAACAACAGAGTAAATATATTATTTTTTACTATTAAGATATATCAATATATAAAAAATTATTATATAATTAAAACCTTTATACTTTTTTTTTATTATTATTATATTTTAAATAAATTTGTATAATTTTGATTCTTTAATAAGAGAAATAATCTATTGGCTAAATAACATACAAAAAGGAATTTCAATTGATTATAATACAATATCAATGCATGCAATTTCAAGTTCTTCAGAACAAAATAAAAGATGTATTTATATGCAATTAGATAATAATAAATGTACTATATTTAATGAAAATAAAGATATTCTACCTATAGATATAAAAAAATCTGAAAATGAAACCAATACTGAAGAAGAAATTGAAAATTATATGGAAGATGATGATGATTATATTATAGAATTTAATTTTATCTTCGAAAATGAAATAAAATGTAAGTTAATATGAAACAATTATGATGATTTCAATAATAATTAATTTATTTTTATTATATATGAAATTTGTAGCATATTAAGTATACTACAATTTATATATAAATATATTAAATATATATAGATTGTAGTATATATAATATAAATATATATGAAAATATTGATTTTTAATTATTAATTATAATTAATATTTTTATATTTTATTTTAATTTTAATTGTTATTTTATAATATTTATTTAATTAAATTTATTAATTATAATAATAGTAACTTTAGCATATGAAGAAATAACACGATGTACAGAATTACATCCTGATCCAGATGATTCAATGGATGAATCAGAAATGTTTGATAGTAAATAATAATTTTGAATTATCATGTTATTTATCTAAAATTTTTTTTTTATTTATTAATTTATATATTCATTTTATTCATATTTATATCTATTTAAATGTACTTTTTTTATATAATCTTTATTTTATTATATTTTAATACTTTTTCAGTAAATTATTTCAATCAAATGGAAACCGAATTTGAATCACCAATTCATGAACCTCCTGAAAATGATGATGATGATAATGATAATGTTAAACGTCAAAAAATATAAAGAGAATTAACTAAATTTTCAAAATGAAAAAAATAAATACAATAATTGAAAATGGTTATATAATATCAAAAATACTATAATTTATTAATTATCTTGATAGTATAAAATAAAATTATTTAATATTAAAATTATAAAAAAAAAATAATAATAATAATTTAAAATATGTTATATATATATATATATATATATAGATATATATAGATTGAATTTATTAAATGATAATATTGATATATTTATTTATTAAAACTCTTTAAAAAATATATAAATAAATTAAATTAAAATTCATTGTTATTTAGTAGTATGATTATTATAGTTTACATTATTTCTGTTTTAAGAATTCTATTAGATTTCTTTTTTGGTACAGGTGCTAAATTTTTTTTTTTTACAATATTATATAATAATAATTAAAATTAGATATATATAACAATTTTGAAAATATATATATTATTTATTATAATTTAGTCTTAAGTAAGTAAATAAAAATATTATAATATAACATGAAGAATACCATTTTTATTTTCTCTAATATAAAATTTTCTTAGTATCATAATTGCTTCCTCTTTTAAATAACCACTTTCAATTTCATAAGATCTTTTTATACCGTAGTTTCTTTCATAGATACATATTAAAATATATAATTTTTATTTGAAATTATTAGTAATTTACATTTAATATTATTATGTAATACATTAACTTACTCATTATGTAAATGGTATATAGAACCACATCCACCAAACCTTTCATTACTACAACCATAATAGACTTTTTTAATTTCCATTAATCTTAAAGCTGCTGCACACATAATACATGGTTCAACCGTAACATATAATGTACATTTTTTTAACACTTCAGGTGAATGATTTTTAAGAATCATATCAATAGCTTCTAATTCCGCGTGCCTTGTTCCCTTAAAATAATATAATATATTAAAATAATAGAATATATATTTACAAATGATTTTATTTAAAATTATATTTGTATATTGATTTATTGTGTCAATATTTTATTTTTCATTTTTTTTTTTTTTTTTTAAATAATTATATTTTATTACTATTATTATTATTATTATTATTATTATTATTATTATTATTATATTTTATTTCAACAATTTAAATAATTAATGATTAATCGTCATTAGTTCATTTATATTATAATAAAATTAAATAAAAATTAAATTTTGTATTTTGTAATTACATTTTTTGTCTCATTAGTTCTATTTCTTCCTTTTCCAATTATTTCATTATCTAAAACAAAAACACAACCAACAGGTACTTCACATGCATCATATGCCTCTTCAGCCTATTACAATAATAACATAAAATTAATCATATAATAAATTTTATTAACATTTTATTTTATATTAATTAAAATCTTCAAAAAAAAAAAATTCTGAAAAAAAAATAAAAAAAAAAAAAAAAAAAAAAGTAAAATTATAAATTAAATTAAAATAATATTAAAATTAAAATGAAAATAACAAAAAAATAATTTATATACTTGTATTAAAGCTTCTCTCATAAATTTTTCTATAGTTTCTTTATCCTCATTCTGATGATTTACGCTTTCATTTTTATTTTCATTATTTTTTTCTATTATATCTTCCATAATAATATATTTTACTTTAGCTTTAAATAATTTTAAATAAAACTAAAAAAAAATTTTTTTTTCTTCATTTTCCTGGATTATATGAGATTAATTAAAAGTTTTTTAATATTTATTTATAAAATTGTTACACAAAATAATTAATCTTTAATAATAAGTTTAATAGTTAAAAAAAATCTTGTTTTTATATTTATATATATATATTTTTTTTTATTTAAAAATGAATATTAAACATTCCATCCTCAATTTTTGTAATACAAAAAATCTGATTAACAAAGAAAAGTATATTGAAAAATATGAAATTAATGATTCTTGTTTAATTATAGGAAACAAAAATTCGTAAATATTGTTCTTTTTTTATTATCTAGAACAATTAATTAATAATAATATTCAATAATTTTGTTTTTAAATTATACAAAATTTTTTTCAAATAAAAAAAAATAAATTAATTATATTTATAAAAGAAAGAAGAAATAAAATAATATATAAAAATAAAATAGTTTTTTTGATATATTAATATATTAATATAAAATTCATGATTTTAAATATAATTATATATATGTATTTATAGAGAACTGCTTATATTTTTATTCAATTACATTTTTAATTTAAATCAAAATGTAAATTCTCAACAACAGCAAACAATTTGGTTAATTACTTCAAGACTATCAAATGAAATTCAGCAATATATACCCGTGTATTTTTTATATGATCGGAAAAGCATGTCATTTTTTAATTCCATTGAAATAAAGTAAATAAATTAAATGATATTAAAATATTTATAAAATATTAAAATATTTATAAAATGAACTATAATTCAAATTTCTAATATAAATATTTCAATTTTGTATACATTTAAAAGATATATTCATACATTAGAAGAATTAAAAGCTTTTTTTATTGCATTCCCATTATTAAATCATACCTTATTTCAAAATAAATATCCTTCATGTATTATTATAGACAATTTTTTTTCTTATTTTGAAGATAATAATAAAATGTATATATGAATAAGAGAATATATCATGTTATTTTTTTTTTTTTTTTTTTTAAATATTATGAGTTATTAATTAGTATAAATATATATATAAGAATATATAATATATCTAAAATAGTAGCATTAATACAAAATACAATAACTCATATTAATTCCTTATTGAAAAGGTAAGATATTAGTATAAATATATTAATATATATAATTCTATTTTTTTTTAACTAAAAATTATGAAAAAATATACTTGTATGCTATTTAATATAAAATTTATAATAAAATAAATATTGAATGCTTCATATTATTATTCCTATTATTATGCTGCTACTGCTAAATAAAAATAATAAAAAAGTAAACAACAGTATTGTCAATTAATTGTATCACATGAAACAGATACTGAATCAGTTATGGATGAATCAATATGTGAAAATATTATTGATAATAATGAAAATCATCAATCTATACCGTATATTTTTCATCCTATAGATATTATTAACCATTGGATACCCTATAGAGTCATAATTAATGGTAATAATCACATTAAAATACTTTTTTAAAATATATAATATTTATATATATATTTATAATATATGCATTAATATCATATTAATATTAAAAACAAAAAAAAATTATTATTTTATTATTAATATTATATTTTTTTATATTATATTATGTTTTTTAAATTATATATATAATCCTATATATATATTTTTTATTTTATTTTTTTTTTTTTGAAAAAAAAAAAAAATAAAATAAAAAAAATAAGGAAAAGCAACTGAAGATTATGAAATTAAATCAATACTATCACATCATATTTTATGTTTAAATGAAAAATCAAAATCTTTTTTAATACCCTATATTAATAATAACAATAACAACAACAACAACAGCAACGATAATAATAATAATAATAATAATAATAATAATAATAATAATAATAATAATAAAATAATCAATAATTTTATTCTAAATACTATTAAATATCAAAAATCAAACGATTCTTTTGATTTTATTAATACAATAGAATTTTAATGAAGAATCAAAATATTTAAATCAAATAAAAATAATAAAATTAATTATTGAAATACAAAAAAAAATAAAATATAATAATAGTAATAATAATAACACATAATTATAAATATCTTTTTTTATTATAAAAATTTTTTATTGTATATATTGTTTTTTTATTTTTTTGTTTTTTTTTAATAAATATTTTGCAATATAAATTGAAAATAAAAAAAAAAAAATAATAATAATAAATAATTTTTAAGTTTGTTCAAATATTAGTTATTTATGTTTATTTAATAAAAATGATTAAATATGAAAAATTATGTAAATTAATTTATTAATAAAAAATATATAAAAAAAAGATGGATAAAAAATATAAATATTATAAAATAAAAATTAAAGTATTTATCATTATAAAAAAAAAAAATAACTAAATATAAAAATTATGAAAAAAAAAAAAAAAAAAAAAAAAAAAGGTAATTTATAAAAAAAAATATTTACTTTTTTTTTTTTTTGTTTCTGTTTTTATTTTTGTTTATATAAATATCTTTATATAAAGATAATTTATATAAACTGATATTTTTCTTTAAAATGGTATTTATATATATTCTACTTTTCTTTTTCTTTTTTTTTTTTTTTTTTTTTTTTTTTTTTATCTAAATTTTTCAATATTTATAGATGACTTTATTCTTCCATATTATCACCACTTTCTTCTTCCTCTTCTTCTTCTTTTCCTTCTTCTTCTTCTTCTTCTTCTTCCTCACTATCATCATCTTCACCTTCAAGTACATTAAACTTCACTGGATATTCTTGGTCATCACCCATATAAGCATCACATAAAAGATAAAGGGTATAATTATATTTGCCTGGTTCTTCTGGTGCAATAAATTCTAATTTAAAAGATGCATGATATTGTAAAGTGGTTCTTTTAATAGCTACAAGTTGTTTAGTTTTTGGATCACCAACAACAATCCACCATCCTTCATCTTTTTTACCTGGATAATATGGAGCTATTACTGGACCAATTTCAGGTTTAACTTTTGATTTCTTTTTATCAACATCCATTTTATCTTCTCCTTCACTTTCTTCTTCACTTTCTTCTTCATCATCTTCATCTCTTTCTAATAAAATTTTAAGAGTAACAGGTTCACCTGCAACAATTTCATCTTTATCTACTATTTCAAAGGTTAAATCAACATTTGGATATCTATTAACATATTTAGCTACTTCTGCTAATTGTTTATTATTCATTTGTAAACATTTTGTACGAACATCATCCTCCATTTCCATAATATCAAAGACACTCTCACCAGCACCTGCATCTTCACAACGTTTAATTACATCTTTTGTAAAGAATGGAATTTGTTTTAACGGTGAATCATGATTCCAAACGGCTTGAACACACATTTGACAAAGTTCCATACAATTAAGAGCAGTAGTAAGCCAACCATTACTACTAATGACATCTACTGCAGCTTGAATTAATGGAATAATCTTATTAAGTATAAGTTTTTGATCAAATTCTAAATCAGGTGGAAGTTGAAGTCTTGAGAAGTGGGCTTGTAATAATATATTAGTCTTTGTGTGAGAATCATGGAAATTTGCATTAGAGAATTTGACTGGACAGTGTTCATAAATACGACGAATTACAGTATCTTCTCTATGACGAATTGGTATATCTTCAAATTCAGCAGCGGCACTCAAAATTTCCATCAAACCTTTAAATCTAGTATTTTCTGATAAACTCATACTAAACATTTCAATAGTAACATAGTTAATATAATAATATGCGGCAACCATACCTAAATTAAGTGGACTAATATCCATATCATCTTCAATTGTAATACATTTACTTTTTTGTAAATCAAATAATGTATTTTCAACCAATTCAGAAAGATAATCACTAATATGACGATGTGTTACACCTTGAAGTCCATAATAGTTTGGATTAAGAGACATACGACGATATAAGAAAGTCCAAGTTAAATAATCAACAGCATCTTGTTTATTTTCAATAGTTTTTGTAACAATTTCAGCATTAAAATGATCATGAAGGAAATGATTTAAATGACTTTCTACAGGAAGTGCTTCATAAAGGAACTTCTTATAAAAATCTTTCTTAACACTTTGACACATTAAATAACAGCGACCACTTTCACTATTAGATGGTTTACAAGCACGACCCATCATCTGTAAAACATCAATGACTGGATAATCAACATAACGATGTTCTTTTCCAGCAAAATATTGAGTACCCATAATAACAACCAAACTACTACGAATATCAATTTCCCATGATGTTTCACGACTGGCAACTACAACCTGTATTGCTCCTGCTTGGAATAAATGCTCTACAGTTTGTTTATCCGATTTAGAAAGAGCTTCATGATAAAATCCAATACCTCTTGAAACTGTTTCCTTTAAGGTTTTATCAGATATTCTTTCAATGAATGGTTCAATTTCTTCTGGTTTACAATGAAGGAACTTAGATTCATTACCATCTGCTGTACATAAAGTTAATAAATCAACAGCTGTCAAACAACATTGTTTACGACTTGGAACAAAAATTAAAGCCGATTGATCTTCGCCAGATGTAATAGCAAGATAAGTTGGTTTTGTCATAGCAATCATTAAACTAGCAAAGTGTGGAATAGAATAACCTTGAATGTATATTTCTAATGGAACAGGTCTTATGTTAGGTTGGAAATTGTAAATAGAATGACTATTTGCACCAATCCATTCTCCAAGATCTCTAGCATTTGCTAAAGAAGCACCTAAAGTAACTATACGAATTTTATTACCAGTTTGAACGCTAATATAACGCATTCTTGAAACAATAATTTCAATTATTGGACCAATATCACTACCAATAAAATGAATTTCATCCATAATAAATAAGCCAATAGTTTGAATGTTACGACGTTGTTTCCATCTTCTAGAAAGCATATCCCATTTCTGTGGAGTAGAAAAAATAATATCACCTTTTTCTAAAAGTTTCAAGTCAGCTGCTGTTTCTCCTGTTAATACAACAATATTCTTACCTCCTAATAAATTTCCCATTTTAGCTTTCCATTCACGTGCTTTTTGTTCAATAATTTCTTCATATGGTGCAACATAAACACATCTTGCTTTTGGATTAATTGCCCATAATCTTAATAATGCAAATTCTGCACAAATTGTTTTACCACTACCAGCTGATGCGCCAATGAAGGCATTATCGTCTGTATTATAAAGAGTTTTAAACACTTGGGTTTGAATAGGATTAAAATATTTTAAATCTTTATTATAAATTGCTTCATATTCTGGATTTTTTAATGATGAAACTGGCAAAGGTTGAAGATCTAATAAATCTGTATGTGGTGGATATTTTTCTGGGAGAATAAGATGTCTAAATGAAACTGGAAGTCTGGTTTCAGAATGAAGCCAACGATCACTAATAACACTAATAAAATAGTTTGGAGGTAATGGATCAAATAATGGAACAGTAAATGTTATTGTATGATCTTCTTCAGCATATTGTTCTTTTAATATAAATATATCTTGGAATAGAATATGTTCACTATCTACATCTTCAACCAGAATCCAGAATGGTTCAGCACCACCTTCGTGAACTTTTGAATCAAATTGGAAATCAGGTGTAATTGTTAATTCAATTCTTAATAAAGAACGTGTAATTGGTTGAACATGAGCTTCTAATTCTAATTTTGGGAATTGATGAACATATTTGTAAATTAACTTACCAGCTTTTGGAAGATGTGCTAATTCACCAAGTTCTTGAGGATTTAAATCATAATATCTGTCCCATGAAAATTCCTTCTTTTCTAATCTTTTTATAATATCATATGGAATATCTTTAAATTGTCTTAATGGATTCATAGATAACCAAATACGATGACTAACCATTTTACAAAGTTCTAATGCTTTTCTTGATAATTGAGCCCATTCACGTTTAAGACAAATTTCAAAAATAGCTCTTAAAATTCTACCAGCACTTTGAGTAATATAAACCATATCAGCCATTAAAGCAAAACCTTCTAATTTTAACTGAGAAATATAGGCTTGAAGAAGTACATTTGTTTTTGCAGTGGGTTCTTCAACACTTTCCTTTACTGGAATAGGTACTCTTTCAAGTAATTTTTGTAATTCTAATTTTTCTTCTTCTCTTACTGGAATGTATTTAAATTCATCAGATAAAGCAAATACTCTAAATAAATCAACAATACTCATCATTGGTTTTAAATGTTGGTTATAAATAGACATTGAATTATGAGAAATATAGTAATGACTAGCTATACGACCGAGTTCAGTAACTTGAATCTTACCAAGTTTTTTATCATATTTAATTAAATTACATTTATCCAAAATAATTGCTGCACTATGAATTAAATCAATTCTTTTTTGTTCTAAGAAAGGATCTTCTTCTAATTCTTCCTGAGAAATACCATATAAAGCTGGGTTTCTAAGCATTCTAACATATAAATAAGTATAACCAAGCCACTGAACAGCATCATCTCTGTTTCTTATAGTACCTAAAACAACTTCAGCATTTAAATTATCTGCTAAGCGTTTCATGAATTGTGATTCAATTGGTAACTGTTGATTAAGTAAAGACAGATAGTATTGTAACTCAGTTTGAGATGTAATAATAATACCTTCACCATTTACATCATATTGTGGACGACCAGCACGACCTAACATTTGAAGAATATCTTGTGGAGAAAGTTCAACCCAACTACCTTTTTCTGGTGAATAAATTTGCGTTCCTTTAATAATAACAGTGTGAGCAGGTAAATTAACACCCCAAGCTAAAGTAGCAGTAGAAACAAGAACTTTAATGTAACCATCAGTAAAAAGATCCTCAACTAAAGTACGATCAGCACGACTCATTCCAGCATGGTGAATTGCAAAACCATAAGGAAGTATATCTTTCAAATCTTCATTTTTCACAGTAGCTGATTCACTTTGTAAAATTTCTTGACTAGCTGAATCATTCTTTAAAATTTGACCAATTGTATCCTTTTCAATTGCCATATCACGAATAATTTTGGCTGTACGAGCAGTTTCCTTACGGGAATGAGTAAAAATTAAAATTTGTTCTTTACCAACTGATTCCATGACTTTTTCATAAGTAATCTCATTCATTAAATGATAACGTTTTATTGCTTTCTTTTCAGAAACACCAATATATTGTTGATTTAATGGACATGGACGGTAGCTATTATCAAAAAAGAATAAACCTGTCTTAAGATCAACTCTTAAGAAAGTTGCAACATCAACATAATTTGGTAATGTGGCACTAAGACCAACAAGACGAACATATTCTTGAGTTTGTTCAATTTGTCTTAAAGTTCTACTAACAATACTTTCCAATACTGGACCTCTATCATCATGTAATAAATGAATTTCATCAATAATTAATAAACGAACTAAATTAGTATAGGATTTATCAGAACCTTTACGAGTAATAATATCCCATTTTTCTGGTGTAGTAACTATAATTTGTGTCTCTGTAATTTGTTGTTTAGTGAGTTGTCGATCACCTGTTAATTCAGCTACCTTAATATTAAAATGTTTTAAACGAGTTGAAAAATTTCCTACCATTTCTTGTACTAAAGCTTTCATTGGAGCAACATATACAATCTTAAAGGCATCCATATTAATTTCACCTGTTTTTGGATTGCGATTTTTATTTATTTCTCTAAGAATAGTTAACATAGCAACATTAGTCTTACCTGCACCAGTTGGAGCACAAAGTAAAAGATTTTCATCACTTGAAAAAGCTGTAGGATAAACACGACTTTGTACTCTATTCAATGATTGAGCATTAGGAAAACCTGGTCTTGCCCATTCTGGTAATTCTGATATAGGAATTAATTTTTCATTGTCTTCAAATTTTTTCGGTTTTGGTGCTGGAATATGAATTTCTTCATAATTTCCTTTAGAACGCTTAAATGAACCATTGGGAAGTTTACATTTTTTATTTGACATTAAGTGATTACCTTGAGTAAATATAAGAGAATCAATATCAATATTTTGCTTTGGTGCTAATAATTTATTCTTTGATTTTACTCCTGAAGAAATAGTTGCAGAAGCAGATGGTGGTAAAGGTTTATTTGGTTTATCTAATTCCATGGCATCTTCAACCACTCCTTTACGATGCTTTTCCTTTATTTGTTGTGTTGGAGCATCGCTTAATTGTTTTAATATATATTCCTTTCCATTCTCATTCATTTCTTTTTCTATACCAATTCGTTCAACAGGTGTTGCACGAGCAAGTTTTGTACACCATACAATTATATCTCTATTTCTTGTTAATAACTTTACTAAATCAAAATTATTATAATCAAAAAGATTCATCAATTCATTTTCACAATCACGTGGGTTTGCAGCTGAAGACAAAATATCAAAAGTTGCTGATGTTTTTTCTTGAGCAACGTGAGCATCATGATAATAAGTTGATATCTTTCTTTGCAACCAAAAAGCATCTATATCATGTGGTTGAACTACTTTTGGTTCCTTATTACCTGAGCCATCAAAATTAATTTTTGATTCTGTATGAATAACTGTTGTAAAATCATCTTCTTCTTCATCACCTTCTTGTTCTGATTCATTATCACCCGTTGCTGATTTTAAAAACATATCTGTTGTAGTTTCTTGACCTTCTTCTGAATCATCTGATTCATCATCTCTAATTTCATCTTCATCATCTTGTAAATCATCATCATCATCAAATACTACAGCAACACCATATTCTTCATCAATTGCAGTATCTCTTGCCATACCATCATCATTTATATTTTCATTTTGATCTTGATTATAATCTGTAATTTGCTTACCTAAATTAATTAATCGTGCAAATTGATCTGATGATAATTCACCTATTATTTCTTCTATCGACTTTTTCTTATCAAAATCTTTTAAATTAATATCTTTCAATATTGTAATTACTTCATCTGTAGCATCTCTTAATACATCTTGTTGAATATCTCCAAGATTCTTTTGAATAAATGATAATAAAAATTCATATGCTTGTTGCGTTTCTTTTGTTTTAGGTTGATATGATAATCCCTCAAAATTATCTGTAGCTGATAAAATATCTTCATGACCTAGGAATAAACTAACATTAAAATATATATATAAAAATTAATATATAATATTTCATGTTTATAAATTTATATATCTACATCTAAATTAATCTATACTGAAATATTTAAATTTTTATTTAAATTCTTATATTTATAAACATTTAATTAATAAAAAAATAAAATATTTATATATAATCTGTTGTATAAAGATATTAAAACTTTTAGAAGAGTTGATCATAAAAATAACTAATTTGAAATATTCAGATAATAATAAAATTCATGAATTAATATTAAAAATATTGAATAATTGTACCTTTCTTTCTTCTTTTTTTTAGGCCTTTCATATGAATTATATCCCTTTTGTTTTCGTTTTTCTTCTCTTTCCTTTTTTCTTTTTTCTCTTTTTTCTTTTTCTTCATTAAATGTTCTTTGCGCCCTATCACCAAAATCCTTTGGATTAATTTTTCCCCATAATGATTCTGGTTCACCACTTGGTTCTTGATTACGACGTGGCAAAGATGAACGATCTGCTTGTAATACAAGATTGCTATTAGCAGTATATTGATATTGTGTTTGTTTTTGTATATTTTCAGCCATTTTAATTTATTATTTATTCATATAATTATTGACTTAAAAAGAGTAAATTAAATTAAATTAAATATATATCCATATAGCAAAAAAAAATTACAAAAATGAAAATAGAAAATATATAAATTAAAATAAAATAATTAAAAATTATATATTGTTTGATTAAAATGAAGAATGGTATTTTATATTATTGTTGTTATAATTATATTATTGGTATGGTTGTTATTTCAATTATAATATTGATTTTATTACAATTTATATTCTATTTAATTATATTTTATTTTATTTTATTTTATTTTATTTTATTTTATTTTATTTTATTTTATTTTATTTTATTTTATTTTATTTTATTTTATTTTATTTTAATATTTTCTATTTTTCATTATTAGTGTAAAAGATGAAAAAAAAGTTGAATTTTTAGTTTATAAAAAAATTTTAATTTATTATAATATATTATGGAATATAATGTAATATATATAATATCATTTTATTTTTATTATTTAACAATTTTATTGGTTAGAACAAATGTTATACAAAAATGTAAATTACATTTAAAAAATTTATATAAATAAAGCTTTTAAAAAAAAGAATGATTTAATATTAATAGATTAAAAAAATATTTAACGATATATATAAATAATTGTATTTTTGAAAAATAAGAATAATTTAAAATGGATTCTTTATTTTCATATCTAATTCATTTATACAATAAAGATTATTATATATAAAAATATTATACAACTTTTAAATAAAAAAAATTGTAACTATCACTATATATATAAAAGTATTTGATATAATTAATATATATATATATATGTAATTATAGGTTAAAATATTGTAATATATATAAACACAAAATAAAATAAATATAAATTATTTAAGATATCACAATTATTACATAATTATATATATATTTAATAAAACTCTTTTTGAGCTTTAATCTATGTAATTATTATAAAATTAGTTTATTAACATATAATACTACGAAAATAAAATAGTATTTTGTTAATAATTGTTATAAGGTGTCATATTTTTTTTTAAAATTTATAAAATAAATATTTTGTTAGTTCATCATTATTTTATTTAAAAATAATTAGAAAATAATAATTTTTTTTTAAATTATAATATATTATTACTGATATTATTATTATAATTATAATTATTATTATTATTATTATAATTATAATTATTATTATTATTATTATTATTATTATTATTATTATTATTATTATTATTATTATTATTATTATTATTATTATTATTATTATTATTATTATTATTATTATTATTATTATTATTATTATTATTATTATTATTATTATTATTATTATTATTATTATTATTATTATTATTATTATTATTATTATTATTATTATAAAATTAGTTTATTAACATATAAAACTACGAAAATAAAATAGTATGAAATTTTATAATAATAATGTAAAAAACAATAATATAATAATAATAATAATAATAATAGTAATAATAATAATAATAATAATATATGAAAATCTTATATCATAATTATAAATAATTTAATATAATTTATTCAAAAAAATAATATTACATTAAATTAATAATTGAAAAAAAAATGTGATAACTTTCTTTTTTTAATAATTTGCTGTCATTTACAAATAAAATTTTAATTGTCAAATCATTTATCGTGATTAATATAAATTTACTAATTTGTTTTCTTGTAAGATACATTTCTTTAAAAATTATTAGTATTTATACCAAAAATAAAAACTTTAAATACTTTAAATTATATAATTTAAATTTATAAAAGATTCTAATTGATATAATTATATTAGTAATAAATATTATATAAAATACTAAAATACTGCTAATTCTTTTTATATAAAATATTTTGAAGAAATATAAAATAATAAAAGTTTTAATAATTTATATATTTATTTTATTTTTAAATTTCTTTTTTTTTTAAATAATCCATTTATTAATAATAGTTAATTATATTATATATAAAGAACAATAAATAAAACAAACAAATAAAAAAAAATACATAAATATAAAAAAAAAAAATAAAATGCCGACCACTCCATCTGTATTAAGGAATAAACTGTCTGAAAATTCAGTTTTTAAAAATATTCAAAATATATACGAAAAAAAAGATATTAAAAAAGTCGATCAAAATGAAAATACCAATATTAATGTTTCAAAGAAACCTATTCATTTCACTGAAGCAAAAAAAATAAATAATGAACAATGTTATTGTCCTGAAGTAATAAAAGATTATAATACACCAACAAAAGGATTAGGTATTGATAATTTATCATGTCTTTCTACTAATAAAGTTACTAAAGATGATCTTGAAACTATATTATCAAAGCTAAGAAGTGAAGCTAAAGATTATATTATAGTACGTAGTTCTCTATTAACTTTACTTGAAAATTTAATATCTGACATGCCAACGAAAGAATATTTAAAGGAAATGCAAAATAACATTATAGAAATGAATGACAGTTTAAATAAATTAAATAATATGAATTATGCAAAAGATAAAAAAGTAGCTGCATTAGAAAGAGAAGTAAATATTAAAAATAATAGTATTTCAGATTTAAAAAATGAAATTAATCAATGGAGAGAAAATATTGATAAATTAAAAGAACAAATTAAAATTCTAACCAATTGTATGGACGAATTAGAAGAAAAAGAAGATAAAAATAAAGATATTATAGACAATAACAATAAAAAGATTAATGATTATATTATTAAATTAGAATGTGATCAAAATGAAATTAACGCTTTAAAACGAAAGCATGAAGAAGAAATTTTAAAAATAAGATATAGTTTAGAAGAATGTAAAAAGATTCTTGTTGAACGTGATAATATTATTGAAAAATTGGAAAATAAAATTAAAGAATTAGAAAAAAAGAATGAAAATCTTAATGAACAATACAACGAAAAATGTGAAGAAATTAATAACAATCGTGATAGTATTGTTAAAAGTTTAGAAGACAAAATTAATGATTTAAAACAAAGAAATGAAGATCAAGCAAATAAACATAGAGATGAATGCAAAAAAATACTTAATGATTGTGATAATACTATTGAGAGATTAGAAAAGCAAATTAAAGATTTAAAGAAAAAAAATGATGATCTTGCTGATAAACATAAAGAAGAATGTAAAAAGATTCTTAATGATTGTGATAATACAATTAGTAAATTGGAAAATAAAGTAAGAGAGCTTGAAAGAAGAAATGAAGATCTTAATGATAAAAATAAATCAGAAGCAGAAAAGAAAAAAATTTTATTAAAACAAAACAAGGATATCCAAAAAGCTATGGATAATTTACAAAAAAGTAAAGATGAAATGTATGATAAATATAAAGATAATACTGAAAAATACAAAAATAAAATTAATGAATTAAATAATGAATGTCAGAATTATGAAAAAAAATTAAAGCATAATCAAGATATTTTACAAAATAAGGATTCAAAATTAGATAATGATAATAAAGTACAACTTGAAAAAATAAATAGAAAGCCTAATATGATAGAAGAAAAAAGTCAATATAAAAAGAGAACTCTTGATAATTTATTTAATAGTGTCAAAAACCTTTTACCAAGTAGAAATTCAAAGTTAGATGATAATAAAATACAATTAGAAGAAATAAATGAAAAACTTAATACTGTAGAAGGAAAAAAACAATTAAAAAACAGAGTTCCTGAAGTCAATAATTCAATGAATAATGTTAATACTATAGAAGGAGGAAATCAATTAAAAAAGGGAATTTCTGAAGTCAATTTAATAAATAATGTTAATGCTGTAGAAGGAGAAAATCAATTAAAAAAAAGAATTCCTGAAGTTGATAATAATGTTGATACTATAGAAAAAGAAAATCAACTTAAAAAAGGAACTCCCGAAGATGGTTATGTAATGAGTATTGTTAATACTATAGAAAAAGAAGGACAATTTAAAAAGGGAACACCTGAAGTTGATAATTTAATGAATAATGTTAATAATATAGAAAGAGAAAATCAATCAAAAAGAAGAATTCCTGAAGTTGATAATTTAATGAATAATGTTAATAGTATAGAAAGAGAAAATCAATCAAAAAGAAGAATTCCTGAAGTTGATAATTTAATGAATAATGTTAATACTACAGAAAGAGAAAATCAATCAAAAAAAAGAATTCCTGAAGTTGATAATTTAATGAATAATGTTAATACTACAGAAAGAGAAAATCAATCAAAAAAAAGAATTCCTGAAGTTGATAATTTAATGAATAATGTTAATACTACAGAAAGAGAAAATCAATCAAAAAAAAGAATTCCTGAAGTTGATAATTTAGTGAATAATAGTAAAACTTTAGAAAGAGAAAAGCAATCGAAAAAAAGAATTCCTGAAGTTGATAATTTAGTGAATAATATAGAAGTAAAAAGTCAATCAAATAAGAGAGTTCTTGAGATTGATGATGATTTAATTGATGATAATGAAATTGAAAAGAAAATTAAAATAAGCGATACTAAATGGCAAAGAGTCGTTAAGCTAACTAATAAATTATACAATACTGTTCATGACAAAGAATAAAAACAATATTCAGAAAAATATTTAATCAGAAAATACTTAAATAGATGATAATAATTAGTTAATAGAATTAATAATATTCAATTATTTAAGCATAATAATTATAATAAAATTAGTATAATAGTTAATATATTACTTGTAATAATTTATTTAGTTTAATTATATAGTATATAGAGTTTGATTAGTTATTAATTAAAATTAATATTAATTTTTGGTTTTAATATATATATTAAAAAATATTTAAAATAAAGTTTTTAATATTATTTATATAAATATAAATAATTATACTGACCTTAGATGCCTTGTATTTTAATATTAATTATTTATATGTTTTTGGTATTATTTAAAAAATTTCTATTATGAAATTGGAAATACTAGTTTGAAATTATCATTATTATATGAATTCTTATCTTATGCATTATCAGTTGAATTTGTTATATGTTATATATAAGTATTAGCATATAATATATATTAAAAAATTAAAATAATATGTATTATTTGGATGTAGTTTTTTGTTATATGATAATAAGTTATTATTGTGATTAAGTTATTGTAGTTGTTATTATTGCTATTGCTATTTAGTATATTATTATCTTTTTCTATATAATTATAATTATTTATTTATTTTAAATTTTTAATTTACTTAACGTATTAAATATATGAATTATATTATATTTTTTATATGTTTAAATAATTGTTTTTTTTTTTTTTTTTTTTTTTTTTTTTTTTTAATTTTTATTTCATGAAAATAAAAAATAAAAGTAAAAAAAATAAAGTAAATACAATAATACTAATAATATATATTTTCAATTATTGTATATAGCAAATTGATATAATATTAATTAATTAATTAATTAATTGGATATATTATTTTTGTAAAATTTTATAATTACATAATTTTAAAATTGCACCATTTTATATCTTTTATTTAATATTTAAAAAATTGTAAAATATTTTTAAATATAAAGTAAAAAAAATAAGAATAATACAAAACTTTAGATTAATATATATGATGTATTCTAATAATCTATATTATATATTAGTACGGATTTATAAAATATATAATTTTTACTATTTCATTATTTTTTTTTTAAATTTCCAAGTGCATAATTAAAAGTAATAAGAAAAATATTCCACATTTTTTTATACTTAAAACTTTTTTATTATTTAATATATACTTTAAAATTAAGTTAATAATAAACAACATTTTTAAAAAAAACTTAACAATAATTATTAATGACTAGAGAATATTATTAATAAAAATAACATCAACATTGTAAATGAAAAATATTTTTTACATTGTTTTTTCATTTTTTATTTTATTGACGGTTTAATTTTATTATTTTTTATATTTTATTTTATTTTATTTTATTTTATTTTATATATAATTTGTTTAATTTATTTTATAAAAAATTCTTACTATAAATATGAATATTAATGATTAAATATAAAAAATTTAAATATAATAATGACAAAAAATATACATAATAATTAAAATTAAGCAAAAAAAATAAGATAATACAGATAATACAGATAATATATATAATAGATTTATGTATTAACATCAATATATATTATTAATTTTTTTTTGGTATACAGTTTAATATATGCTTATGAGACTTTTTTGATTGATTATTAGATTTTTCTTTTTCAGATATTAAGTAAGATTCATTTTTGAAGTAGTTAAGTTTTGATGTATCAATTAAAGCTATTGAATTACGTTTTTGTTTGTTATTATTACTACAATTATTATTATTATTATTATTAGTATTATTAGTATTATTAGTAAAAAAACTTGGAGCAAAAAAACTAATATGACCGTTATTCTTTTCACTATTTAATGTTTCTATCGAAATTTGTGAAAGCCTTTTTGAAGCATTATTTTTCTTGCTGGAAAAAATTTTAGAAATTCTATGTGATAATTTATAAATATTTTTAGTTTCTTCTTTTTCTTTCTCTTTACTTTTACTAATAGTCTGTTCAATATTTTCCCTTTTTTGATGATTAAAATTGGAATTATTGTAATTTTCCTTATTATTATTATATGTATTATAATTATTATTATTATTATAATTACTATTGCCATTATTACTTTTTTTATCATCAATATCATTATCAATATCATTATCAATATTATTATCAATATTATTATTATTATCATTATCATTTACATTATCATTATTATTAAATGAATTATTATGATTATGCTTAGGATTATTATTAGGACTATTATATTGATTATTATTTATATTTGAAGAATTAATAGTGGAATAATATATCTTATTATTATTATTTACATTATTGTTAGCATGACAATATAGTTTTTCATTATCATTCATATTCCTTTTTGATGAATTTTGTAGTTCATTTATTGATAATTGATTAATATTCATTAAACTTTCGGTATTAGTTTTATTTTTTTTCTCAACAGGAATTTTTCTTTTTTTAACTGTTTCTTTTTTATGTTTATTAATATTACTATTATTATTTTTTATTATATTACTTGAATAATTCATGTTATTATTGTCATAGCTATTTAAAGATAAATTTATATTATTTGACTTATTTATAGAAGTACTATAATTTCCAGAATTGTTTATTGAATTATTATTAATATAAGTTAGAGAACTCAATGGATTATAACTATTTTGCTGTTGGGTGTAGCTCTTATTATAGTTATAAATACTATTATTTGGGATACTACTATAGGTATTAGAATTATTAAAAGTTTTCATTATACTTGAATCATAATTATTACTATTTTTTTTAATATGACTATTATAATTATTAATGGAATTGTTTATAATGCTATTGTTATTATAATTACTACTTTTATTAATGTTATTACTCATATTACTATCACTACTTTTATTATTAATGTTAACATTATGATTTGATATATTGGAATAGTAATAGCTATTAACTTTTAACTGACTCGAATTGGAATAATTATTATCATTATCATCAATGTAATTATTATCATCATCATCATCATTATCATTGTCATTATCATTATTATTATTATTATTATTATTATTATTATTATTTTCGTTTATATTTTCTGATTTACATGGATTCATTTTAGTGGAATTATTACTATCTGTATTATTATTACTATCAGAAGAACTTATATCATACTGATTCATATTATATGGTTCATTATATACAAATCTACCTGAATCATTTTGTTTTATTATATAAGAGGGATAATCTTGTTTCGTATTTTCAGAATTAGATTCATTATTTTCATCACTAGAATAAATTTCACAAGAATTAGATGATGAAGTAGTAGATAAACTTTCATTAAAATTAGTTTCTTCTTCTTCTTCCTCTTCACTATTTACTGATTTAGTCAATTCATTATTTTCATTTCTACAACTAGTTAAAATAGGAAATTGGTTCGATTTAGTGTTGGTTCTATTTGAAATTTTATAATTACTACTATGTTTATTATTATTATTATTACAGCGGTGTTTATGCTTATGATTGCTATTTATATTACTTTCAACATTATAACTACTATGATGCTTATTTATATGACTGCTATTAACACTATTATTATCATTACAATTATTATCAACATTGTAATTGTTATAAATACCATTACTATAATTATAATCAAAATCACTATAGTTATAATTATTATCCATTATATTATTATTAACATTGTAATTATTATTATTTATTTTACTGTTGCTATAAATATTATTAGAATTTTTATTATGATGATGATGATTATTATTATTCCTATTATTGTTGTTATCAATATTATCATCATTGTTATTACCACTATTATTATTATTATTATTATTATTGTTATTATTGTTATTATTGTTATTGTTATTATTTAGTGTCATTTCATTTTTATTACTTTTATTTTTTCCTTTTTCGCTCACAGATTTATTAACTTTCTTTGAATTTTTTATTAATACATTATTGTTGTGATGTGAAGTAACATGTGTATTATTATTATCCTTACTTGTTGTTGTTTTATATGGATCTAAATAATTATCTGAATATTCATAATGATTTTTATTTGTTGTTTTTTTATTTTTATTATTATTCTGTAGTTTATTTACTTTAGATGAAGATGCATTTGGACTATTAATACGATTTTGATTCCTGTTTTTATATATAGATTTGGATTTTGAAGAAGAAGATACTAATGAATGATTATCATTAGTATATGAGGAAGGAGAAGAAGAACGATTATTTGAACGATGACTACGTGTATTATCTTGTAAAAGATAATTTAAAGGAATTAATTTTTCAATTTCTTCACTTTTTATTGTAATTCTACTTTTGTCGTATTCAACCACCATATGAGGTACTTTAACATAAGTATCTCTTTTATCATTATCATTATAGAATGAACAATATTCTTCTTTATTATTACTATTACTATTACTATTACCATCATTATTATTATTACTATTACTGTAACTATTAATAATATCTTTTTCATATTCTTCATTATAATTATTACAAGCATTATTATTTTCGTTTAATCCATTAATACTATAATTTTTATTTTTTAAATTATCATCTTTTTTTTCTTTAATATTTTCATAATTAGCAAAACTACAACTTTTACTTTGATTCATTAAATCAAAATTTAATTTATTATAATAATTATTAGAATCAAAGTTAAAACAGTCAATACTATTAGCTCTTCTATGTTCCTTATCAAAATAATGCTTTTTAGGAGAATCGAGACAGAAAGATGATAATTTTTCAGTAATTTGTTGTCTTGATTTTTTATCTTCAATATTATTGCACATAGAATCTAATCCATCACAAACATATAAAGTATTTCTATTGATTGTTTTACTACGTTTTGGTTTTGGTCTAGATTTAATATGATTATTATATTCATCATCATTATATGCATCAATTGGTTTAACAGGTGTATTAAGTTCAAAATTGTTATCATTATTATAATTATAATTTTCATTATATTTATTGGCAGTGGTAGAATTATTATCATTATTATTATTATTATTATTATTATGGTTATTGCTATTATCATTGGATTTTTCATGAGATTTTTTATTCTTTTTGGACTTATATTTTTTAAGATTTGGAAATATATTTTCAGTTAAATATAATGCTTCTGTTTCTTCAGAAACTATACTAGTTGGAGATGTAGGTGGAGAAAAAGCAGACATAGAAGGTGGTGAAGGTGGAATAAAAGATGATAATTCTGACAAATAAAAAGATGTATTATGTGTCGTTAATTGATTAGATTCATTATTATCAGTTGTTCCTATTAAATTTTCTCTATTATTGTTATTTTTACTAGTGTCCAAATTAATATTACTATCATTATAATTATTGTTATTATTTAATTCTTTCTGTTTCTTCTCTTTTTCTTTTTCATTTAAAGTATTAGAAATAATTAAGGTTTGAGCTTTCATTAAAGAAAATTCTAAATCAGATATTTTACTCATATTGTTATCACGTTCACAAGTAACATCGTGTAAATTTTTTTCTAATTCCTTAATACGATTAACTTGCATAGTATAAATATCATCTTCTAAAAAGGTATTATTATTTCTTTTTGAAAAAAATTCATTAATAGTATCTTTTTCAAATATTGATTGTTGAGACATAGATAATGGAGGCGGTGGAGGTGTAGATTCCAGTTTTTTTATTTTATTTCTTAATAAGCAATTTTCTTTTTCTTTTTCTTTCAAAATTTCATTTAATCTGTATATTTCATAAGATATTGGATTATCATTTTGATTATTTATTATTGAAGATTGTTTATTCGTATTTAATAAACTGCTTTTATTGTTTTCTGAAAGAGAATCTTCATCACAATCTTCTATTCTTGTATTCTCCAAAGTATTAATAGATTTTAAATCTTGAGTTATATTATCGATTTTACTTTTTAAGTTTATTATATAATATTCAATTATTTCTTTATTTGTTTCAAAATCATTATCTTTTAAATTTTTAATTAATTCAATATCTTCCAATAACTCAATATAATATTGTTCATTATCCCTATATAATTTATTTTCTTTTTCTAATAATTCCTCATTTTTACTTTTAATGTTACATTCAACAATTTTATCAATTTTAACAATTTCTTCTACTTTTTCCTCTTCTTTTTCTTTCTCTTTAATTTCTTCTACAATTTTTGATTTATCATTTTTTAAATTATCCTCTAATAAATCTTGTTTTTCCTTCTTTAATTGAATTAATTCATTTTTTTGATTATTAAGTTGATTATTTTTTTCATGTAACATTCGTTCAAGTTCATCTATTTGTTCTTTATACATTTTCATATTATAATTCATTTCAATGAATTTTTTTCTTAAGAATGAATCACTTATAGAGTAACTATTAATCATTTTTTTACAATTTTCTAATTCGTTTTCAATTCTATCAATGTAATTACTTTTTGCAATATCTTTATCAAAATAATCCTTAATTTGTTTTTGATAATTATTAATAAGAGTATCTATTTGTTCTGGAGTTTTATTTAATAAAATTGATTTCCTATTATTTTTCTTATTAGCATTATTATCATTTTTGCTATTATTATTATTAATATCATTAATATTATTATTATTAATATTACTATAATTATTATTATTTATATTATTATTATTGTTCTTAAGGATATTATTATTACTGTTATGACTATTATTATTATTATTATTATTATTATTGTTGTTGTTGTTGTTGTTGTTATTACTGTTATAATCATTAATTATATTATTATTATTACTGTTGTTAACCTTGAAAGATTCATTACCTTCAATTAAAACATTAGAATGATTATTTTCATTTATATTATTACTTTTATTTTTAGCATCATTAGTTTCATTTGAATCTGAAAAAATATTTAAAGATATTAAAATATCATTTAACTTCTCTTCTAATGATGAAGCAGGAGATTCTGAAAATAATACTATTAATGTTTGACTTTATAAATAAATAAATAAAAATAAATAATAAGTAAATAAATAAATAATATGTATTATTATATAATTCAAATTAAGATTATTTTTTTAATTATATCTATTAAAGATTTTTTTAAAATAAATTTACCAATCTCTTGGACTATATTGAGTTTGTGACCAATAAGGAGGATTTAAATAAGGTGAATAAAATAAATTATTTTTTAAACCAGTAATAATATTTAATATAGTTTGCACTTCATAACTATTTTCAATATTTTCATCCTATTATATATATTACAGAAAAAAATATTTTATATATATATAATTAAAATATGAAATCAAGTTTTTTTAAATATATAGTATGATTAAATCTAAAATTATATATATATTATATAGTAGTTTACCTTATTAGTTTTTAAAGTTGTAAAATCAATGATATTTAATACTGTTAGAGGCTCATATTTTCTAATCAACGATCTTTCATTTGGTTTAAATGCAGTTTTTACAATTAAAGACAAAACTAATTTTGGAATATTTATAGATTTTTCTTTAATTTTTTTAATTAATGATGAATTTTGATAATGCTCATAACCTGATTGAAAAGCACTATATAATAAATTAATTTATATAAATAGTATATATATTAAAATGTTTTATTTTTTTTTTAATTATTTTATTTTATTTTTATATTATATAAAATAATATTTAATTTATTTCTTTAATTAAAAAAATTTAATATAAACAAATTTTTTTTTCTTTTAATATTATCTTTGGCTACATTCTATAAAGAAATTATATTAAACTATATATATTATAATATATTGTATTCTATTAAAATAATAATTACTCTAATATGTCATCTAGATTTTCCACATTATAGTCTATTACTTTATCAAACCAATGTCTTTCATATATTTCACTAGTAAATGATGCATTTATATCTTTTTGATTTTTTTTAATATTTGTAATTCGATAGTTTTCGTCTAAATTATCATTTAATAAATCAAGAACTTCATTTTCTGATATAAGAGAATAATATTTTATAGATAAAGATAATCTTTTTTTGCCTTCATTTAAAAGACTGGAACTTAAATTATTAATTATTTTATATGCTTCTGTAAGTATACTTGTCACAGTACTAATATGAAAATTATCTTCTATACATTATTACAATTCATATAATTATTGATAATATTTTTAATACTTTAATAATTTTTTTAAATAAAAATATTCTATATTATTAAAAATATTTATAATTACCAATTATTAAAGAAGAGTCATTTTCTTTTTCTTTATTTCCATAAAGTACTATATTTGTATTATTTCTTTTTTTTTTTTTTTTTTTTTTTTTTTTTTTTTTAATTTATAAATATATAAAAATATTAATAACTAAATTCTAAAATATATATAATATATATTTTTATATTATCATTTTTAATAATTAAAAATATATTATACCCATTTATAGTATTTTCTAAAAAATTTGTAAGATATTTTTTATTAACTAATGGCGATATTAATGAATTGCTATCTTGTAATTTTTCATTACTTTCGATAAAATATTTACATGTTTTAATCCATTCAGTACTATGAATTTTTGGTCTTAAAGTATTATCATTTCTTTGGTATTCATAATGTGGGATATAAAAAGCTATTCTTGAACCATTGGTAACCTTTCCCAACATTTTATTTAAAATAAATAAAAAAAAAGCAAATAAACCAAACTATTATTTTTTTTATAACAGTTATAATATTTTCTATATAAAAAAAAAATTTCCTTCGTTTAGATATTATTTTTATCAATTATTATTTTGTATTAAATGACTATCTAATTATTATTATAAAAAATTAAAAACATAATTAATTTAAATTTATTTTATTGTTAAAATTTAATTATAGTCTATAATGAATATTTACTGTAATTTAAATTTAAATATATATATAGGGAAAATATTTTGTTACTCTTTTGTTTTATTGAATAAGCATATTATATAATAGTAAATGTTTCAAAATTTTAATATTAATGTAAAATGGAATTTCAAAAATTTTTAAATCATTTATTTCAAAGAAAAAAACGAAATTAAGAAAAAAAGAAATTAAAAAAAAAAAAAAAAAAAAAAAATAAAGAGAAATTTAAAATAAAAAATTATATATATAATTTTTATTAAATGTATTATTATAAAAAGAATGAATATTAGAGAAATAAAAAGTATAAAAGATAATAATATAAAATTTTAATTTACTATATGTAATTAGTAAAAAACCAATATTTAATGATTTATGAAGTTTTAATTAAGTTACCTATTATTTAAAGTTAATTAAAAAAAATTAATTTAAAAAAATATTTTATAAAAAATCATTTTTTTTTCGATAAAATAAAAAAGATTAATATATATATAAATAAGAAAAAAATTATTATATTATTTTAAAGTTTTATAAAGTTTTAAATAAAAGAAAATATTTTATATTTATATTTCATTTCATCCATATATATACAACATATTATATTAATTAATGTTTTATTTACTTGAAATAAAAAGGATTAGCCATTTTGAAATAAAATTTCTAATTAATTAACATTATTAATTTATATTATTTAAAAGATTAATTTTTAAGAAATATATTAATAACTTTTTATTAATTATTATCATTTTTTCCATATATTAAAAAATATAATAAAAAAATTTAAATATTTATTTAAATTTGTCAATATATTAATAATCTTTAATTTTTCGTATAAAAAAAATAATTATAAAATTATAAAAAAAACACATTAAGAATCTATTAGAATGTATTTATGAAATCAATTATTAATAAATCTTTAAAAAAAAGTTTTAATAAATAATTTATATTAAAGTGTTTATAAGAATATGCATGTTTGATATAAAAACATACAAATATGGGCTTTTTCATTTCAATATTATTTATACATATTTAATTAGTATTATATATAAAAATTAATTAAAAATATCTATTATTAAACTTTAATTTACTCTTATATAATTAATTTATATAAAAATTTATAGTTATTCCATAAAAATTAATTAAATAACATTTAACATTTAATTTTTTATGAAATGTACTTACAAATTATTTATAATTATTATCTAATTGTTACACCTTTTCAACTTATATTTTTATAGAATTATATATTATATTTTTATATATAGATATATAGTAAAATAAAAAATAAATTATAAATTAATATTATTATATAATACTATAATACTAAAGATAAATTATTATAAACAATATGAATTTTTTTAAAACATTTTTAATATACAACATATAAAGAAAAGATATAATTAATTTATTAGTTTAATTATACGATATATTTACATATCTAAATAATTTTTTCTTTCATTATTTTTTATATTCATTATATAAGGAATATTATATTAAAATTGAAAAATTTTATTATATATAAATTGAGGTATATTATTTAATTTAAATTATAAATAATTACATATTTTTATTATTAATATTATTATATATACATCGAAATTATCTTAAAATACATATATATGTGTGTTTTTAATAAATATATTATATAATTAATTTATTATATTAAAAAAAAATAATAATTTATTTCATATACTATATTTATTAATAATTTTATCCATTACACTATTTTTTAAGAAAAAATAAAATAAAATTAAAAACTTTTATAGATTTTAGTTTTCTTTTTATTTTATTATTCATAAAAAATATTCTTTCTTTCTTATGATGATACTTGATTATGTAAGCAAGGGAATCTAATTAATTCATGGTTTTTTTCAATAGGATCACCAGAAAGATATTTTTCCCACACATTCCACATTTTTTTATTGAATTGTTCTATCATATATTCTTCTTTAGTAATTACTCTTGGTTGTTCCTTACTATTTATATTATTTAAATCTTTATTAGATTTATTATCAGCTTCCTTTTTATTATTATTCACAGCCATTTTTTCTGTATTTTCTTTTGAATCATTATTTGTTATTTTCATATTATTATTATTATCTTCACTTAAACATTCATCTTCATTTAATTGATCATTACTATCAAGAATAGAGTTATCAATAATTTTTCCAGCTATTATTGATTTTCCTGGATCAAAATCTTCTGCACCATCCATAAATGATTGAGAAATAATCATAAAAGATTTTTCTAATTGACTTGTAGAAATATAAGGAGATTGAAAATTTTTCTCTTTGTCCATACTCATTAAAGGAGGCACTATATCATCTTCGGAATATTCTGTATAAACAAGTGAGGCTGGATCAAGATTATTATCATTAGTAGTAGCAGTTGTATTATCATTATTATCATTATTTATACTATTATTAAGAGTTTTCATTGCAGATGCATCATCTACATAAATACTCAATCTTTCTTTCATAATTTCTTCAAAACTTTCATCCGCTAAACCACTTGACATATTCTCAATATGATCATCTATTTGACTACTTAATGCACTTTCATCTGGTTTATTAGCAACTTGTACTAATAACGAATTATCAGTTATTGAAGACATATTATTAGAATCATTTTCAGTATTATTATTGGCATTAGTAATACTTGATATATGATCATCAATCTGTTTTTCTATCAATAAAGAAATATTTTTTTTCTTATCTTTTTTATTACCTTCATTATTATTATCATTATCTTTATCATCAATAATATCTGAAATAATGTTTTCTTGATTGTTTTCATTTCCATCTTTACTTATACTTGTATTATAATAACTATATAAATGGAAACTTTCATCATTAATTGTCAAACTTGAATCTTCCTTTAGTTCTTTACAATCAGAATTATTATTTTGAATAAAATCTTCTTTTTTGCTTATATTATTATTTTCTTTACTATTATTATCATAATCACTATTTTTAACATTATTATCATCATTATTATTATTATCACAATTATTATTATCATTATCATTATCATTATCATTATTGTTATTATTATTATTATTATTATTTATAGTAGTAGTTGCTGACGTTGTGGTAGAATTAATTATTTTATTGTCTTCTTCTCCATTATTATTATTATTATTATTATTATTATTATTATTATTATTATTATTATTATTATTATTATTATTATTATTATTATTATTATTATTATTATTATTATTATTATTATTATTATTATTATTATTATTATTATTACTATTATCATTATTATTATTATTATTATTATTATTATTATTATTATTATTATCATTATCATTATCATTATTGTTATTATTATTATTATTAATATTTATATTATTATTAATATTATTATTACTATTATTATTATTGTTATTATCATCATTATCATTATCATTATCATAATTATTATTGTTATTATTATTATCATTATCATTATCATTATTATTATTGTTATTATTTTTATCATTATCTGTAGTAGTAGCTGCTGTTGGTGTTGCCGTAGCATTAGTTATTTTATTATCACCTTCTCCATTATTATTATTCGTATCAGTATTAGTAATAGAAATAATGCTATTATTATTAAAAATTTTAATACTATTAAAATCAATTTGAAAATCATTACTTGGATCATTGCCTTCTTTATCAATATTTGCTAATTTTTTTAAAAAAATATTTTCTGCTAAATTAGAGTCTTTACCTCTTTTTTCAAAAATACAACTATTATATTTTGCTGCTTTTACAGGATCTTTAGTTGATTTATGAGCTAATAATGAAGAATATCTTGAAGTTTTTTGTGGAGGTTGAGATTTTAAAATTTTTGCTTTTGCAAAATTATTTCCTGTAGTATTTGCCTTTTTTACTATTTTTGGATTGTCTAAATTATCATAAAATTTAATTAATTTATTATCATTTTCATCATCATAATCATTATCAAAATCATTTAAATAGTATGCTAATGGATTACTTCTAGATGATTCATTAAATTTATTATTATCTTCAATATCTTTATTATCGGAAAGAATTTGTTGAGTTTTCGTTTCCTCTACAGGACTATAAATAGTATCAATTTTAGGTCTTAAACTCCAAAAACTTGTCAAACAATGGGGACATATATTAAAGCAAATATAAGAATATATAGAATGACTATATTTTAACATGATACGTATAAGTTGATTTGAACGTTTAATTTCTTTATAAGCTTCAGTTTTGGATACTGAATCTAAAAGAAGTAAAATAGATAAATAAAGATATCCACTTGCAACAAAAGAAGGAACATAATTATTTAAAGGTATAGTAACATAAATTTTTTTATCATTACTTAATTGACTATAAAGTAAAGAATTTTTAATATAATCTTCAATTTCTCCATCTTCTTTTATTGTATTATCACTACTACTACTACTATTATTATTACTATGTGATTTTTCACTTTGACCATTATTATTAATAATTGTTTCTAATTCTTGATAAGTATTAATACGTAAACCTAGTTTCTTTTCTAAAATTCTTTTTTTATTTAATTCTTGGTTTAATTTTTTTTCATTGAAACTATCTCTAATCATAGAAACTTCTAAATTATTAAGACTAGAACTTAATGAATTATCACTATATAAATTTAAAAAATTTTTACTATGTTCTGTTAAACATTTTTCTAAAAATTGATCATCAAAATATTTTATTTTCCATTGCCATGTTATATTCATTAAATTATTATTATTATTATTGCTATTATTATCTATATTATTGCCTATACTATCATTATTATTAATATATTTTAGTTGTTCTTCTAAACCTTTTTTCAAAAGGGAATGACTTTTTTCATTAATATTATATACAATATCATCACAACCTGATAATAAGATCATTTGTTGACGAATCCAATAATTAGCTTCAGAAAGCCAATTATTATTTGATTCTTTTGAAGAAGAAGGCTTAATAGCACCAGAATATATTAACCATGCTATTCTAGCCAAATGAATAATAGATACTAATTGAAAAGTTTTAAATAATGTTTTATAAAATTGTAAAGAAGATTTTTCTAAATTTAAATTAAAATCAAAACCAATATTATGAATTTGAATTTGTTGAATTTTATCTAAACTTGAATTCATATAATCTATTATATTATTATTTTCATCATTTTCATTATTATTATTGTTATTATTGTAATTGTTGTTGTTGTTATTGTCGTTGTTGTTGTTCATTTGATTATTTATATTTTCAATACATAATTTTAAAAATTTAGGGAAAACATCATAACCTTCTTTATTAATATCTAATAACTCTTTAATTCTTTTTTCTTCTATTGATTGCGTTTTCTTTTTATCTTTTTTTATTCGTAATAACTCAATAAAAGTAGTTTGACTTATGTTATATAAAGCTAATGGCATGATTACATCAGGAAATACTTTTGCTTTATTTATTGCAGGTTTTATATTAGCTAATTTTCCATAATATCTATAAGATTCTTTATAATTATTAATTAAAGTATTTACACTAGCTAAGGAAAAAAATAAAATATATATAAAAGTATATACATAAAAATATTAATAATTATAATATAAAATAATAATAATAATAATAATAATAATAATAATAATAATAATAATAATAATAATAATAATTTGTTAATATATATATATTAAAATCATATAATTATAGATGTAGACTTTGAAATATATTAATATTATTATATTATAAATTTTGTTATTTATATATTAGTAATATTATACCAAAATTTGCAGCAAAAAAAACTTTTGAAATCCAGTCATTTTTTTCTAGTCCATTAATTTGTTCATTTAGTAGCGTTATACCTTTTGTTATATACATTTTAGCTTCTTCTACAGAATTAATTTTAACATAATTTTCAGGTATTTCATTACTTTTCTTTGTGATATTATTTTGTAAATCATTATCATGCCACCAAGAACCTTGGATATATAATTTTCCACAAGTTATCCATGTTGAACCAATATTGATATTTAATTTTTTAGAAGATAATTTGTCATTTTCCCAATCAAATATATTTAAAGCCAAATAATAATGATTTAAAGCTTTATTCATATTAGATTTTATGTAATAATTATTTCCTATATTTGCAATAATTGAAGCATAATAAAGATTAACAGGAGAAGAAATATTATGACAATTCATTCTTAAATTTATAGAATTTTCACGTTTATTTTTCATTTCAAAATCAGAAGCATATTTTAATAAATTTTTGGCGATAGATAAAGCATCTCTATGATAGTTTTCTGCTTTTTTAATTTCATATATTGAATCATAGCATAATCCTAAATGAGTTAATGCCCTTGATTTTGCAATAATACATGAACGATGAATATATGTATATTTATTATTCTTTTTTACTTTTATATCAGATATTGAATGTTCTATATATTCTAATTATTATTATTTTATTATTATTAGCAAATAATTATAATAATAGTTGAAATAGTTGATATAAAAATATAAATTCATTATAAATGTGAATATAAATTAAGAGAAAGATATAATAATATATAATATATATTCAATAATATAATAGAATATAAAATAAAAATTAATATTAAAATTAAATTAATTATAACTTGTTATTAAAATGAATTAATAATGATTATATATCTACCAGAAGATATGGATTGATTATTTAAGGTATTATCAGAAAGATATTTTGGCATTATCATTTTAAACCAATTCTTACTTTGAGTATTACTAATGTTACTATTATTGTTATTGTTATTATTATTGTTATTATCGTTATTGCTATTATTAATATTATTATTATTATCATTATTGTTATTGGTATCGTTATTATTATTAATATTATTGGTATTCTTAGTATTATTATTAAAATTTAATGTATTAAATTTTGAATCAGTAGGATTTATTAAAAATTGATTTTGTTGTTGTTGTAATTGTAATTGTTGTTGTTGTTGTTGTAAATAAACATTGTTTGTATTACTAAAATTATCGGTATATGATAATGGTAACTGTGATTGTAATATGGATTGAGATGATGGTTGTTCTTGTTGTTGTTGTTGTTGCTGTTGCTGTTGTTGTTGCTGTAGTTGTGAAATATTTTGAATATTATTATCATTTTGATTATTATTTTGATTATCTGAATTAGATAAAGGGTATTTTTTTAAAATTCTATCCGCTATCCCTAGTGAAGCATTATAATATTTAGTAGCTTCTTCAAAATTTCCTAAGGTGAAATATGTATTTCCCAAATTTGATAATAAATCCATAACCCAAACAGCTGTAGAAGGTGTTGAAACAATATTAGGAGTATTAATACCCGATTTAATAGATTTATATTTTTTAAATTTTGCATAATTTAAACTTGAAGAATTTCTTGAAATATTATTTCCTTGACTATTATCTGAATAAGAAGGAAATGAATGAACATCATGAATAACATCTTGTATGATATTTACCCAAAAATTACTTGGTGGTTTTTTTTTATTATTTTTTTTTATAGTATTAGGTTTTGAATCTTTTTTCCAATCTTCAATAAGTTTTTGAGTTAATCTCCATGCTGACCATTGATGTTCTAAAGCACTTTTTAGATTACCTAATAAACGATAAGCACATCCAATATTAGATAGAGCTTTAGCTTCTTTTAATAAATCATTTTCACTATATGCTTGGGAACATGCTTGCATCCATTTATTAATAGCTCTTAAATAATTACTTATAGGAGGTGAAAAATATATTAAACCTTTAATTATTTTTATTTTTATATTATCATTATTTATATATTATTATTATTAGTAGTAGTAGTAGTAGTAGTAGTATTATGATATTATAATATTTATAAATATAAAATAAATAATTAATTATAATGAATGGTATATCAGGTTTTTTATTAAAAAAAAAAAATAAAAAATAATATATATTCTTCATTTAACATATATATATATATATTGTGTCAAACCTTGCTCCAATAATTCATCAATGGTATATTGAGGAAGAGAAGTCTCTCTTTTTGGTATTTCGGGTGAGATTTTTTGATCATCCATTAATGAATTATATTTTCGTCTTTTTTTCTTCTTTTTGCTTATTTTTTTTATTTTTATTCTTTAATTATTTACTTTTAGATTTACAAATTATAAATATATTATATGATATATTAATAAAGAGTGCTAATAGATGTCTATTAATACATATTTAACATGGAAGATATTTATATTCAAAGAGAAATAAAAAAGAATGGAAAATTTTGAATTATTCTATTATAGATTGATTAATTATGCATAATTATTTATATTTTCTCCGGTTTTTAACTATTTTTAATATTTATATTATATAAATGTTTTTATATATAATTCCTTTTTTTTTTTTTTTTTGGATAGTTACAAATGTGCTTTTTTAAAAATAATTATATATAAAAAAGAATACACACTATAAATAATAATATGTATTATATATTAATTAAATTTATTATATATTATTACATTTATAATAATAATATAAAGAATTTCCAAATTTTTTTATTAGTATCAACTACTAATTTTTTCTTTATAAAATATATTATTTTTTTTATTATTATTTTTAAAAGCATAAAATATTTGATCAGTTAAATATTATTTTTTTTTTTTATATTATTAATTATTATTATTAATTCTATGTAATAAAAAAAAAAAAAATAAAAATAAAAATATATAAAAGAGGATTAAAAAAAAGTCAATAACAATAAAAATTAAGTAAAAAAAGTTTATAATTTATTATTTATTATGATAATAATAAATTTTAAATCACATGATATCATAAATTTATGAACTAGATATTCTAGTATATTTTGAAATATATAGAATTTACTTTAGTATTTTTCACTATAAAAATAAATAAAAAGTCGTAATCCAAATTATATGTTATTTGCCTTTTAAGACTAAATTTTTCTAAATGAATAATTATAATAATAATATATAAAAAATTTTAAAAAAGTATAAAAGCAAAGATCTTTTAAAATAAAAAATTAATAAAAATATCATATCAATAAAGAATTGAATATATTTATTTCTATTTTATTATAAATATATATATATATATATATATTTTCAATATTTTTATTTAACATATTACAACATAAGTTAATGTATTTAGCAAGTTTTATTTTTATTTATTAATATTATATATATATATTGTATATTCTTAAATAATTTTATTATTATTTATTTATAAATTTATAATTATAATTTTTTATTAACACTTTTAATTATTATTTATGAATTTATTAACTTTATATTATTTTTTGTTTATTTGTTAATATGTCAGTTACATATATGATGATAAATAAAATATGATTATACTTTATATGAAAATATAAATAATATATATATATATTTATTATTAATTATATTTTAATATATTTTATCTTTTATCTAAATATATGAAAATATGAATATTAAAAATAATATTTTTTTTTTTAAAAAAAAAAAAAAAAATTATTTATTATTCGATTAAAATTTATTCTTTTGACGATTTTGCTTCATTTTCACTATAATCAACTTCATTAATTGTGAAACCAGTCCAATTTTTTAATCGATTAGAAAATTTATTAGTTTGAACTTCTGTTGTTGAATCTACAGAAGTTGTTGATGAATAACCAGAAACATTACTTATATTATCTGATTCTTTTTTTCTATTATAACTTTTATTTTTTATACTTTGAAAACCTATACCATCCCGAATATCACGATCAAAATCATCACCATCAAAGGCTACATCAATCTCTGCTTGGAAAGCTGCTTCAGCATTTGCTTTTGCTTTAGCTCTTGCTGTATTTTGTAATTTGTTGTTAATTTTCGTCAGACCTGCTGAAGAAGTTGAAATTATCATTGAGGTTGCCGTATTCTTTGTATGTGAAATAATATTAGAAAGTGTTGAAATTTTTGTTGTTGGTGTTAATGGTGTTTCGTTACTATAATTAGGAGAATTTATTATTTTATTTCCATTATTATTTTTGTTATTAGATGAAAATAAAGATTTAGGAATTGATAATTTATTTTGATTCTGTTCATTTGACGATGATGATAATGATAAATTTTTATTTTTATTAATACTATCATTAATATTATTATTATTATTATTATTATTGTTGTTGTTGTTGTTGTTGTTATTGTTATTGTTGTTGTTATTGCCATAAGTATAAATATTGTTGTTAATGGCATTATTTAAATTATCTTGGTTAGTATTGATAGTAATGTTATTTATAATTGGATTATTATTATTTGATTCCTTAGTAGTAGTAGTAATATTATTGGAAGTATCAGAAGGAAGAATTTTATAGTTATTATTAGTATTATATGAAATAGTTTTATTACTATTTGAAATAGAATTTGTTAGATTTCCTTGATCATTAGTATTTATATTTGAGGTATCATTTTCATTTTTATTAATTTCGATTTCAATATGATTAGAGTTATAATATTCCAATTCTACATCATTACTGTTTGAATCATCTAATTGATTATAAGAAAAACCTTTCTTTTTTGAGACAATATTTCTGATGGTTTTCTTAACAATATTTGAAATTAATTTTTTAGAAGTAGGATTTGTATTAGTATTGTTATCTGCTATGGGTATAATGGTATCATTCTTATTATTTTGATTTGTTGCAGAAGTAGGTGAAGTATTATTACTATTACTATTACTATTATTATGATTGTTATCTTTATTATTATTATTATTATTATTATTATTATTATTATTATTATTATTATTATTAGTTTTATTAAATGATATTTCATTTAAACTTGGATTTAATTTTCCATAACCATCTTGTAAATATTCAAAAATAGATTTATCAATACCATAATTCTCTTTACTTTTTTTAGTTGTTAAATTTGATGTACGTTTTGATTTAATTGTTGAAGTATTATTAGTATGATTATGACGATGATGATGATGTTGATAATTAGATTTTATGTAATTATTTTCTTTATCATTTTCTTTATCATTTTGATTTTGATTTTGATTTTCATTTTCATTTTCATTTTGCTGATTTAAATTATTTTCATTTTTTAAAGATTTTGAATGATTATGATGATGATGATGATGATGATGATAATGTTTATCCTTTTTTTTATTAAGAATAACATAATCTTCATTTGTATCCACCGATGGGGTTACAGCAGAATATGGTCCAATTTCACTTATACTACTAGAATAATCTCTATGATCACTATAATAATTATAATGATTTGTTTCCATATCCAAAATTGATGGATCAAATGACGTTGGTGATATCATTTTAAAGTTATTATTATTATCATTATTATTTCCATCTTCATTTTCGTGTAAATCACTATCTTCCATATCTTCAAAAATTATTTCTATTTCTCTACCACTTTCATTGTCAGTTATAGATTTAGTAATTGGAGTATATTTTAATTTTTTCTTTGTTTTTAATTGAGAATTTATATCTTTGGTATTTATTGACGGTAAATTTACTGGATATAATTTTTGGTCTTCACCATCTGATTCTTTTTCATTATCACCATCATTACCAGTCGTTTCAATTGTGGAAGAATAAGTTGAACCTATACTACTTTGACTATTTTTACGATTAACTTTAGTAGGTGATATTAAATTTTCATTTTTTTTAGGTATTGAAGGGAAATTATTCAATAATTTATTATTCAACAAATTATTTGTTTTTAATATTAAAAAATTGTTTTCATTTTCTTTAATTTTTTCTTCCGGTGACATGATTTTAATATTAATATTATTATTTTGATTATCTTGACATTTAAAATAGGTATTATTATTATTATTGTTGTTGTTGTTGTTGTTGTTATTATTGTTGTTGTTGTATATGTCTGTTAGTGACTGTGAGGAATTAGTATTGGTATCATCAGATGAAGAAGAATTTATGCTATTACTGCTATTACTATAACTACAACTACATGATGAAGATGAAGTTCTACATTTTTTATAAATTTTATTTCCATAAGAATAACTACAATAACTTTCATCATCTTCATCATCTTCAGTACCATCAATATTTTCATAATATAAACCATATTTTCTTGCATAACAATCATACCAATCATAACTTAATCGAGAATAATAAATCCATTGAGATGTAATGATAACGTCCATGAAAAGTTGAAAAAGACCACAAAGAAAAAATTGATGAGGAGTATGCATAAAACCATGATAACATACTTTACATATATCACCAGTAAACCAAACAATTAAAACCATTTTACTGAAACCTTTAACTGATTTATTATGATAATTACGAATTGCTTGAGGTATTGGTACAGCTGCTTCAATACTTATACCAATAAATCCAATAATTTCTAAATAAATATATGAATCATTAAAGTAAAAACCAAGTATAGTTAATATAAATGAAATAACCACAATTAAAACAAGATAAAGTGTAAATGATCGATATATCCATTCTTTTCCTGTTTTTAAATATGTAATACGCATATCTAATTTGCTCGCATCTACAGATTTACATATATTTATAGAGTTAAAAAAAAAAATAATATAAAATATGTATATAATATATATATAACTTACGAAGTAAAATAAATTGAACGGTAAACATAGATATTGCTTGACATAATAATGTAACATCGAATCTTTTACCATACCTTTTATTATCATATATATATATAACAAAAAAAAAAAAAAAAATTAAAAAAACCGAAAATAAAACATAATTATATATATATATATATTCTAATCAATTTTCATTTAATATTAATAACATATATATATCTATAATTATCTTACCAAAAAAAAATTTTAAAAATATTTGCAATTAATAAAAACCCACA
>MCFG01000005.1:285000-342500 GCA_002104895.1 Anaeromyces robustus | reverse complement strand
ATTATCATTTATTAAATTATTAATATGTGCAGATGCTGGTATTTGTAATGGTTGTATACTAGTACTTTGTAATATTGGTGATGTAAAATTCATAGTTGTAGCACTTGGAAGAATTGGACTTACTATTGGACTAGTAACAGTTATACCAGAAGAATTATTTATTACAGTAGAACTTTTCATTATTGGACTCATTATACATGATACATTACCTACAATAGTTGGACTTTGCATTATTGAGTTTTGCATTATTGAACTTTGTAACACTGGACTTACAGAGGTGGATGTATTACCATCAAGTACAGGATTTTGCATTATTAAATTATTAATTGATGATGAATTTTCACGAGTAACATGTATAGAGTTTTGTGAAAAAGATTGATTAATAGATGAGGAATGTAATGGTAGCATATTTGTTGTTGATGTTGTTAATGTTGTTTGTGAATTATTAATATTAATATTATTATTATTATTATTATTATTATCATTATTATTATTATTATTATTATTATTGGAATTGTCAAAAGAATTTACTGTTAATTGCTTTTTACTATTTTTTGCATTTTTAAACATATCATCATAATAATTAGAAGTATTGATAGTAGGTGAAATTATAACATCAGCTTCTCTTGACTTATTTTTTCTTTTATATGAAACATACATCCATATAATACTTACAATGCCAATAATAATTAATGCAATAATGATTAAAATAGTTAGTGTATTACTACCTTTATTTTCTTTTTGTTTACTTTCTTTGATTTTATTTCTGATGGTTTGAACCTCCTCTTGAGTACATTCTTTATAATTTGATTTAGTAGCTTCATCAAAGCACGCATTTTTTTCAATACAAGAAAAATTTATGATTGTTTTACAACTAGGTTTATAACCATTAGAAAATTTTAGAAATTCAGTTTTCAACTGTGGATTATTCGATATATCACTAAATTCAAATATTAAAATATTTAGTATAATTATGAAATATTTTATGAAAATAATATCAATAAATATAATATATCCATTAATATACATACATATCTTCAATATTGGGTAAATAAAAGAAATCATATGGTAGTTCCTTTAAATTATTTGAATTTAAATATCTAAATATTTATATATTCATTTAATTAATAAATTATATTTATTATATAATAGGTGTGTTAATTATTTTAATATTATTTAATTTTAAAAAATTATATATTATAAGTTAAAATTTTATTTTACATAGATTTTAATTTTTCTGTATTATTAAAAAAGTTAGGTGAAAAATTGTCAATTGAGTTATCTTTTACATCTCTATATATATATTTTTAATAGTACAATAAAATTAAATATATAAATAATAAATCTTTAACATGAAAAAATATATTAATATATTAATAAAAAAAAATATACATTATTTCTAATTTAGATGGGCCATCGCATGATAAATTTGTAAATTTATTATTTGTAGCATTTCTATTATTATTGAATGAATAATTATGTGTTAGAAATAAATAAATAAATAATAAATTAATTACTAAAATTAATAATTTTATTAACAAAATTTACAGGTTTTTTATGGATTGACCAATAACAATTTCACCTTCCATTAAATTATTACCTATATCACTTTAATAATTTTTTGCGAATTAGTTAATTATAACATTAATTATAACATTAATTTATCAAATTATTTTATGATATATAAAATATATATTTATATATATTTATATATATTTACATTGTTTCAAGATTTTTAAAATCATTAATTTGATTTGTTAAAGGACCTGTTATTTTATTATTTTTTATTTTTCTACAAAAAAATGATATATATTAATAATAAATTAAATTTTAGCATGTATTAATTTTAAAAAATTTATTATTTTAATTTATTATATTTTTCAAGTTCCATATTTTATTATATTATTTTATATTTGTATATTATTTTATTTAATTTTATTTTACTTACAATATTCTTAAATTTTTAGCATTGTTAAGTTGATATGGAAAGCTATTTATAGCATTGTTATTCAAATTACTATATAATATATATAATATATATCAATTAAATTAATTGATTGTTAAAAAAAATATTTAAATATTTACTAATAAATTAATTACATTTCTTCTAAAGAATCTGTCATCTTAATATCTTGTGGTATTGTATGGATTTCCGAATTCATAATAGTGCTATAATATATTAAAAATAATATAAATGAGAATATTTATATTAATTATATTTTAATTCAAGTAAATTATATTATTATATTTACAGTTTCTTTAATTTTGGGAACTTATTTAAAAAAGTATTTGGTAATTCTCCATTATATATTTTTCTACCAGAAAATGCTCTACCATAATTTATAAAAAAACATTAATTAATTATTACGATATTTATTAAAAATAAAAAATTTTATCAAAAAAAAAAAAAAAAAAAAAAAATACAAATATTGAAGTTCGGGCAATACTGGAAACTCTTGAAAATTTGGTGGATTTTTTACTAGGGTATCGTTAAAACTTGCACTTCTACATTATTTAAACATAAAATTTATAATATATAAATATGTAAATATGTAAATTATTATAAAAAATATAATTATATATAATTATATACATTGTGGTTATATGTCCATTTTCATCAAGTATTATATTTTTTTCAAAAGCATTAATTGTACTATTTGTTTGAAAAATATAATTTAATATTTCAGTAAATGATTTAGCTTCATCTGATTTATTTAAATCATATGAATAAACTGATAACAAATTTGTAAAAACTGAAAAAATAAAAAATGATAATAATCTCATTTTTAATTTTTTTCTTTTTTTAATAAATTATTTTATTATGATTTATTATTTATTTTGATATTAATATATTTTTAGTTTTAAATTATTTTCTTATATTTATGACAAAAAATTTTTACAAAATAATATAACTATCATAATATTTAAATTTAAATGAAATTATATGTAATTTTATTTTATTTCTACACCCTTAAATAAAGTGTTAATTTTTAATCATTATTACTAAATTACAATTATAAATATTTTCTTTTTCTTTTTATTATATAAATAATAAAATATAGAATAAAAGAAAAAAAAGAAAGGTACTTATATACAATTTTATTTGTGTTACTATGACTAAAAAGTATAATTATATTAAAAAAATTAAGTACAAATTTAAAAATATATGAAATTAATAAATTTCTAAAAAATTATTCTGTATTAATATATTTTTATATATATATATTTTTTTTAAAAAAAATAAGGTTTTGAAACAATAAAAAAATAAAAATATATATAAGATTAATATTAAATTAATATATAATATATATTAATACTTATATACAAGATATGTATATATGTATAATATGTAAAATATAATATTATGTGAAACAACATAGATTAATGATAAAATCATAAATAATAGATCATGTGATAAATTTATTATTACATCATAAATTTTTATATAATTAAAAAACTAGATAAAATTATTAATATAAATAAAAAACAAGATAAAATTTATTATATATATATAATTTTAGATTAACCATGAAAGTGAAAATTAAAACGCTTAACAATTCAATAAATATTTTTATAAATACAATAAGCAAAAACATATTAAAATTTTCATAATTGGGTTGTACTAATTAAATACCTAACTAAAAATAACATATAAATAAATAATAATAAATTATAATAAATAATAAATAATTATTATGATAATAATAATAATGATAATAGTAATAATAATAATAAATAAACATTAATTATGATATTTTATTATAAATATTATTATTATTTATAAAGTAATAACTTTACATTAAATAATAATAATATTTATAATGAAATATCATAAGTTATTACTTTACATCTTTACATCAAATATATTTTATAATGAGAACTTTTAATAATTTTCTACCTGATGTAGTAGTATATTAAACTATCACTTTAAAAAATCTGATATAGAAAAAGATATCCTTATTATAATATTTTAGATGATTTTTTAATAGTACGTTTATTATTAATATTACTTAATAATTATCATTGGGGTTGGTTTTCATTTTACTTTATTTGAAATAAATATTTCATTGGTATATTTAATCAAAAAGTTTTTAATTATAATAAAAAAATTTTATAAACCATTGTCATCTATTTTTTATTTATCTATTTATTAAAATAATTTTATTTATTTATTATTATTAATACTATTATATGAAAGTAATACAATAAAAAATTAAATAATGTGTGAATCTTTTATAATCAATTAAATAATAATTTTTATATATCTGATATTATATAAATAATATACAGTTAACACTAAAATTACTGTATATTAATTTGGTAATGAAGATAGAACTTATTTTCCAGATGATTTTATTCATCGTCCACCATACTATCATTACCATCTTCTTCTTCTTCCTCTTCTTCTCCGATTTCTTCATCAAGGTCAATGATATCATCATCCATATCTATTTGATTTTCTGGTGGCATTTCAATTTCTAATGGTTTATCCCTTTATATCACAAATTTTTTTTATTTTTAATTTTTAATTTTATTATTATTTATCAATTATTATTATTATTATTATTATTATTATTATTATTACTATTACTAATTTTATAATAATAATTACCATTCAATTAAAAAACGTGTTACCCTTGGCTTTTCAACAAGAATATTTCTATACAATTTAGAAAAGTCAACTTGTGGTGGTGGATTCTCCCTTAATTCTTCATCTATATAATCATTATTAACATAATATCCAACCCTTACAAATTCTCTTCCCATATATGAACAAGTTAAAAGAACAACAGTAACTCCTATGGTATCATCTGTTGGTATTTTTTCTGAATTTGGTGCAGGAGTCTTTTAAATATACATATTACATATATACTTAATAAAAACACAACAACAATTATTCCTTAAAATATATAAGTATAATTTTTATATACATACTGTTAATACAAATCTATTCATACCAAGAGGTACAGGTCCTACCATAATTGAATCTAATTCTTGATCATATTCTTCACTTTCGGCTGAACCAACATAAATAACTTTAAATTCTAGATCTAGATATTTTAAAAATATACATATCATCTTAATATTTAATTTATTATTTTATTCTATTTTTTTATTTTATTTTAGTTATTTTAATAATATAATAATTATTTTTAATTTTTTTAATTTTATTTTAATTTCATTTTAATATTAACTTGACTTTTCATTTTCATTTCATTTTAATTTCATTATTATTAATAATAATCTAAATATTTATTATATTTATTTTTATTCTTAGTTTTATTTTTATTTTTATTTTTTATTTTACTTTTACTTTTACTTTTTATTTTTTTTTAAATAATTTTAATTCCATGTTAAATAATTTCAATTTCAATTAATTTCCATTTATACTAATATTCATTTCAAATTCCATTTATATCAACATTAATATCCATTTCAATTAATTTCAATTTCAATATTCATTTCAATTATTTCAATTTATTTCAATTTTAATTTCTATTAATCTCAATTGCCAATTCGACTTATTTCAAATAAAAGTTTAATTCAATTTCAATTAATTTCAATTACAATAAATATCAATTTCAATTAATATCAATTTCAATTAATATCAATTTCAATTAATATCAATTTCAATTAATATAAATTTCAATTAATATAAATTTCAATTAATATCAATTTCAATTAATATCAATTTCAATTAATATAAATTTCAATTAATATCAATTCAATTAATATCAATTTCAATTAATATCAATTTCAATTAATATCAATTTCAATAATATCAATTTCAATTAATATCAATTTCAATTAATTTCAATTTCGATTTAATTTTATTATCAATTAATATCAATTTCAATTAACATCAATTCCATAATTTCAATTAATTTTAATTAACATCAATTTCATGTTTAATTTTATATTACTAATTTAATTTCTAATTCAATTTCAAATTTATTTCTATTTTTATTTTAAATTTAAAATTAAATTAAAAATAAATTAGAATTAATTTTAACTTTAATTTTATTTTTATTTTCATTTTTAATTTTAATTATAATTTTAATTTTAATTTTAATTTTAATTTTAATTTTAATTTTAATTTTAATTTTAATGTATTTTTTTTAAAAATAAATTTTTTAAATTAAATTTTAATTCTTTTAATATAATTATAATTTTTGTCTTATCTACCTTCTTTTAAAGGAGCTAAACATTCAAATGTAATTTCAAATTGAAATTCAGTATTAAATAATGTTGGATTATTTGGTATTTGAACATTTGTTATATTAACTAAAGACATATTACAGTTATCTCAATTTAAATTGGAATATAAATTCCTTTTTTATTTTTGAAAGTATAGAATTAATAATATTATCTTAAAAAAAAAAAATGAATATACATTATTAATAATTAAATTTAATAAAAGTAAAAAAATATTTGTATTATAAATAAATCATAAATTAAAATTAATTTTATTTTATATAAGAGTAAAAATTGATTATACTGATTAAACATAACTGTAAAAATAAATATAATTATTATTTTGTATTGTAATATGAATAAATAGCAAACTCACTTTTTAATTTATTAATATTTTATTAAAAATTTAATTTTCTTTTTGAGTAAGGTAATTATTAAGAATAAAATTATATTTGTTTAATATTTAATTATAACAAAATAATATTAATAATAAGTAATTATGAAATTATAAATATCTTTATCAAAATTATTAAAAAAAAAAAAATTGAAGAGAAGTAAAAAAAAAAGAATAAAGAATAAATAATAGTTTTATAAAAAAATTTTTTATTTTAATTATTGATATATAATTTATATAATATAATGAAATATTAATAAAAAGTTTAATTAGAAAGTTTGTATTATACATTTATTTTATTTAATATATATTAATAAAATAGCCAATAAAATATCTTTATTATTTCTTTTTTTTTTTTTTTTTTCAATTAATTATTTTTTATTTTACTTATATTATAAAACTATTAATAAAGATGAATATTGTGATGATACCTTATTTTTTTTTTTGTATTTTTTTTTGAGTTAATATAATTTATTACATATATATTATCTATTTAAAAATAACATATAATTATTTCTTATAAATAAATACTAATTCTCATTGTTTTTTAGTATTTACTCATAAAAAATAGTATTTTAGAATGGACAATAAATTTAAATAGCTTGACTTACATTAAATTATTTCTTTAATATATAAACTAATTAATATTTTAATATAAGATTTAAATTAAATAAAACAATAAATTCCTTTTTAATAATGAAAAATTTTTACTATCAATATTTAAATAGTGTATAGTTTATAATACTATCACGTTTAACTTTTATATAAAAAATATTTTTTAATCTTCACAATAACTTAAAATCTACTATCAATTATATGAAGATAGAGAATTTTCATATAGTTGAATTATATATATATATATATTTTAAAATTCATTACAAAAATATTAAAAATATTTATATAACGATATAATTATTATTTTTATTTTTAAAAATTATTAGTGTAACTGTAATATTACTTGTTAAGAAATTATATTTTAAAGTTTTCAAAAATTTTATTATATTATAATAAATATATATTAAATTTATAATTAATAAAATAATAATAGATAGTAAATTAGTGTAAACAATGAGAAGGAAAAATAATTGTTTAAAAAATATTAAAATATAAAAAAAAATAAAAATAAATAAATAAATAAATAAATAAATAAATAAATAAATAAATAAATAAATAAATAAATAAATAAACAACATATAAAAAAAAATAAACAAGAAAAAATTTTTATAAAAATCGTGTATTTATTAGAAATATAATAAATTATTATATATTATTTTTATAATAAAAAAAAAAAATTAAAAAATACATATATAATAATTTTATATAAAAAATAATATTATGGAGTCATGTACATCACCCATTAGTCCAGCAGAATCTTTACTTCATAATGGAAATATATCTTCATTGGATAAAATTAATAGTAATATACAAATTAAAAAAGAACAAACTATATTAGAAAATGATTCAAAGAATAAAACATTAAGAGATTCAGTTATATTAAATACTAATGATAAAAATGAATTGATTAACTCTCCATCGGCTACTTCTTTTTTTTCTGAAAACGAATTAAAAGAAATCGAAAAGGCTTATCAAATAGTAAATTATGAGCAATCAGGAAAAATTAGAAGAATAGACCCATCAAGGTTTTTGCATTCTCTACCTGATGGATCATGTTCACAACTTCAAAAACCCAAAAAATATACAACTATTTATACATCTAATTTTCAATTTCCAATTGACGACAACAATATAAATAATAACTTAACAGAAAATAATAAAATCAAAGAAAATGAAAATTCGGAAATCGCTTTAACTAATAACATTAATACTAATACTAAAACTACTAATAATAATAATACGAGCACTAATATTAATACCACTAATAATAATACTGATATTAATATTAATATTAATAAAAGTAACAACAATTATATTAATAAAGATTTTAATTATCAAAATCATAAAACTAAAAATGATAGATTTATTGAAAAAAATAATAATTATCAAGTTAATAATCTAAAACGAGATGTTTTAAATCCAAACAACCCTATAAATTATCAGAATGATATTAATGTAACATATAGAAATTTAATGCCGAAATTTACAGATATGGTGCAAGTAAAAAAAATCAATTTCCCTATGATAATTGACATATTAAATGGAAAAAGAACAAAAGTTTTATATGAAAGGCATATTTCTATTATTGAAAAATTAGTAAAAATAATTAATGAATCTATGGTAAAGAAAAATATATTATAATATTTAATTAAAAATTTATGATATTAATACTTTTTAATTAATATAATAGAAAGTTGAATATGTACCATGGTTAATAGACATAATTGAAAATATAAGACAAAAAATAATAGATGGTGGTGATATACTAGTGAAATCATTAATAAATTTAATTGAAAGTATAAAGTAAAGTAATAAAAATATTCTTTGAATATCATTCATTACACTAATTATGTTTATTTTATATATAGGATTTATGAATTTTTATATAATAGTAAAAATCCTTTAGAAATAAATAATATAAAATTATTAAATACAATTTTAAAAACTATAACAATACCAAATCATCCTGAATTATGTTATTGTATTTTAAATGTAGGGTCAAAAAATAATATTAGTAAAAAAAATATAAATATCTTTTTACTTAATATTCCTATAACCATATAATATTATATGTTAAATACGTTTAATATATAATTATAGATAATCAGTAACTTTTCAGTTATAGAAAAAGGAAATACGCCAATTCCTCCTATAGATCCTCCAATACTTTGTAAACCATTATCTCCAAAATCCTTAAATCTATATTTTAATTTATATTATTTTAAACATTCTACAAAATCATTTCATATCATAAGTCAATCGTAATTATAAATAATAATTATATTAGCAATAATATTAATTTAGTAATACATATAATATTAATAATGATAAAATAATAATAATTGAAATAATATATTATTTTATTAATCCATATTAATATATTAATTATTAATTATTATATAGAAAAGTGATGAAATATTTATTAAACTCTCCATATATATCAACAAATTCAGAGGTTCAATTACCATTATTATTAACATTAAAAATGTTGTTGTTTTCAGATGATTTATGTGATAAATTTTTAAATTGTTTGTATTCTTTTATTTTTAATTAATATATTCTGTATTGTTTAAATAACTAATTTTTAGTTATTATATTTAATATTCTTTAACTTATATAAATATTTATTATTATAGGTAATGGAATGAATCTTTTATGTAAATATATAAATTCAATTACTAATAATAAAATTTATTATAATGTTAAAAATAACAGTAATGAGAACCTATTCGAAACCCCAGTAACACCTCATCAGAGCATAGGCGATTTAAATCAAAATGATAAAATTATAGAATATATCAATAATAATAATAATTTTAATACAAATAATGAAAATTCACATCATTGTAATCATTAAAAAAAATTATTAATTTTTATTATATATATATAATACATTACAATAATTTATTTCATTAACATTAAATTAAAAATATATATATATATAATTAAATGCAGCTCAATCTTTAAATAATGATGAAAATAATTATGGAAGTTTCAAGTTAAATGAGGTTTATATAATAATAAAATTAATAATAGTAATAATAATAATAAGATAAATAAATAAATAAATATTAATATATTTTATGTTTTTTTTTTGCTTGTTAATAAATATAATTTTGAAAAAAAAAAACTTAGACAAATAATACATTACCATCAGTGGAAACAAATATTTTAAATGAATTTTCCAAATTAAAAAATATAAAAATAGATTATGATTCACTATATATAATAATAGAAATATTTATATATTTAACTGATTCAAAAAAAAGAAACGATTCTATTGTACAAATTGCACATAAAGTAAATTAACATTAATAATAAAAACTAGTTCATTAAAATAGAATTTATATTAATCGTTTGAAATATAATTTTCTATATATCTAGGAAAGTTTATTTTATTTGAAAAATATTTATGAACAGTTATGTACATCAATAAACCGAGAAGTTCATAAAAATATTAGAAATGACCTAGTTACAATATCCTTTACATTTTTTAATTTATTTATTTATTTCTATAAATCATATTATTAGAATATTCAAAAACATAAAATAAACCTTAACTTCAATGTTTAATAATTATTTAATATTTTACTTTTTTTCAAGAATATTAGAAACTACTATTAAATCTTCTAAGAAAATTGCATCTATATTCTTTAAAATAAATTTAACTAATACAATTTATAATGAATTAAATAAATGTGGATCCATATTTATGAATAAGGTAATACTATAAATAAATAAATAAATTAAAAAATTAATGAATAATTAATCAATAAACTAACAAACTAAATAAATAAATATAACTATACAAAAGATTATCTTAATTGATTATGAATATAAGCAAATATTACTTAATATATTGTGTTATCTGTGTTATACAGAAGAGAACATTATCCTTTTAACAGATGTATTATATTAACATATATATATTATATTAATTTTTATTTAAAATATTAATTTTAGTAATATATACTTTACTATTTTTTATATAAAAAAGTTAGGATTTTTTGATTATGCATTTAAATATTTAACATTTGAGAGTAATGAAGAAAATAAATATCTTAATGTTGTGCAGTTAAAACAAATTCAAATCCAGGTTAAATATTTTAATAATAATAATAATAATAGAAACAAATAAACAGTAATACATAATATTAAATATATGATACTTTTTCTATAAAAAGATATTAGATATTATAAGTTTAATGCTACAAAAAGAAATAATTGTTAAAAAATGGTTTAAATGTAATGGATGCTTAAAAATATTTAATTATTTACCAGATGCAATATTTAATGAATCTGGTTTATCAGATGGTTGTAATATCATTTCTTCAACAGTAGGATTAATACCTGCCACTCTAAAAGTTTTATTATATGCATCACAACTAGGACTATATATGAAAACATATTTAGGAAATATAGGTTTATTTAAAATTATATTAGGTAAAATATTCATTAATTAAATTAACATAATTAATATATATATGTATTTCATTATATTAATTTTTTATACTGTTTTTATCAAAATTTAAAAATATAGAAATATTGAGCAATAATTCAATAAGTTATGATATAATTCAATTAGGATTAATGATATGTTCATCTTTATGTCATGATTGTATGCAAAATAAAGATATTTTTAATAAAGATGGTGGAATTAAAATGCTGATAGATATGTTAAAGTATACATATAAATTTATAAAATGTTTATTTCTTTCTTAATAATAATAATAATAATAATAATAATAATAATAATAATAATAATAATAATAATAATAATAATAATAATAATAAATAATATTATTTATTAATATACAATAAATAAATATATGAATAAATAAATAAATAAATAGATATCATAATCCAAACAAAGTAAATCATCATATAGTATTACTTTCAACAATTGATTGTATATGGAAATCAATTTGTGGATGTAAAAAAAGTGAATTCAAGTTTTTTGAAAATGAAGGATTATCATTATTAATAAATTTAATTGAAAATAACAAAGACATCAGAAACCATGCTATTGGTTGTTTGTTGGATTTAATGGAAAATATAAATGTAAATTGAATATATTATATATATATATATTATATAAAAATTCATTATCAAGCATTTTAAATTATTCATTTATTTAAATAGGCAAGATCTTATGTATTATTATGGAGGAGTAGAAATAATTGTAATGTTGGTATTGAACAGTTATTAATCAATTTATGGACTGATATAGAGAACAATAAAGGAGGTTTATAAAATTTATATAAAAATATATTATGTTCTAATATATTAATTAAATAATAAATTTATTAAAACAATATATATATATATATATATATATAATGTTTTAAAGTGAATAAACTTGATGGAAATATTATTTATAATACAAAATTTCCATTACATTCTGAAACTTATATAAAAGATACTGTAATAATCGAAATAAAATTAAAAATTCATAAAAATATATAATAATAATAATAATAATAATAATATAAACTAAATGTATATAAACATATTATTAGTTTAAATTAAAAGAAAATATTGAATTAAATAAAAGCTGTGTTATTGATGAAATGAAAGAAGATTTAAGGGTAATATATATGTTTATTATTTATTATTTATTATTATTATTATTATTATTATTATTATTATTATTATAAAAAGTTTTTCTTTTTTTCAAATAAATTAATAACTAATTATTTATATAAAGGTTAAAATTTTTTCAATATTCGAAATTTTAGGATTTAATACATTTGATAGTACATTAACAATTGATCAAAAAATCTGTTTGGAATATGTATGAATTTTTGAGATAAAATTATATTATTTATCAATTTATATTTATTAACTTTATATATTATAGATTAAAAAATATTTAGATTTTAAAGTAGGAGAAATATGGGATGAAATTATTGATGAATTAGAAATTCAAGGTGTAAGACCTGTAACTCCTGATAAAGATTATATCCATGCTATACATCGTTCATTAAATAAAAAAGGTGAAACTGTTCAAAAATTCCAACAGGAATTAACAAAAATGAAAAACAAGGTATTTTTATTTAAAATTTTAATCTTAATATAAATTATTTATTTATATTTTTATATTAACTATTTATATTTATGCACATTTAATAAAGTTACAAAAAACCGAAAACCTATACTTTTTGGAAGAATTAGAACAATTAGAAAAAATTAGATACGAATCTTTGAAAAAAGAAAAATATCAAAATAAAATAAAGCATGCTTTTAAAAGTCAGAAATAGAAGAAAGATTCTAATATTTACTGGATTTACTTTTACTAGATATATAAATAATATTTTATTAAAAATCAAATTTTAATTAAATAATAAATAGTATTATTATTTAATACCTAATATACAGTTTTTTTTTTTCTCTATTTTCATTTATTTCTCTTTTATTTTATTATAATTTAACTCATACAACTACAAAATTTATAAAATAATCATTTAAAGTCTTAACCCTATTAAAATTTTAAATTATAAAATTTTATTAAGCGGAGAAAATACTATTGAAAATAAATAATAATTATAAAAAAAAATATATAAAAAAAAAAACATAAAAAAAAAACATGTATTTTTTTTTTTTTTTTAAAAAAAAATAAAATAATTATATACAAAACAATTCATTAATATGATATATAATAAATAAACTTTAAATATATATGAATATAAAATTTTTATATTTTATTTTAATTTTTCATAATTTTACATATTAATATTTAATATTATTAATATTTAATTATTTAAAGAATTATAGAAATTTATACTAAATATAATAAAAAAATTTATGTTTAAAAAATTTCAAGATGTCAGAAGCCAATAATAATATAACAGATATAAATATAAATGAAGATATATTGAAAAATGATATTAAAATTGAAGATAATAATAATGAAAAAAATGAGGAAATTACTGAAAATAATTTAAGTAATGAAGAAGGTACAGAACAAAAAGTTCAAGAAGAAAATAAAAATATAGAAGAGTTAAAACATGATAATCAAAAAGGCTATTCATCAGAAAGTTCATATTATAGTGATTCAGATGATTCTTATTCAGATACAGATGAGATTTCTTCCATTTCAACAAAAATTACAGAAATTAAAGAAAATGATGGTGTGGAGAAAATTAATGAAAATCAAGAGAATAATAATAATGATAATAATAATGATAATAATAATGATAATAATAATAATGATAATAACAATAATAATGAGGAAAATGAAGATATTAGTAATAAAAAGGATAATAATGGTAATGATGATAAAAAGGAAAATTTAACAACTGAAAATGATGAAAACAATACAAATAAAGAAATGTCTACTGAAAATACAGAAATTAATATTCCTGATAACAATGAAAAGAAGGATAATAGTGAAGCTGAAAATAAAGATATAAAAAATGAAAATAACAATAAAGAAATCAATAATAATGAAGATATTAAAAATAATGAGGATAAAAATATTAATGAAAGTAAAGTAAAAAAACATCGTCATCATCATCATCATAAAAAAGGCGATGATTTAAATGTTAAAAAAAGTAAAAAAAAACATAAATCTAAAAAAGGATCACAACGACAAAAACTTCTAGAGAATGAAAAAGAAAATATAAATAATGCTCCAAAATCATATATTACTAATTCAGAAAAAGAGAATATGATATTAAAATATGTTTCAAATTTTAATAGACAATATATACAACAGTTTCCTAACAGAAAAAAATTATTTTTATGTCCTGAAAATGAATATGGAGTTAAGGTATTTATATTTTTATGTAATATATTATATATATAATATTTAATTAAAATTTTATGTAATTATTATATTAAAATCTTTAATATAAAAAAAAATAAAAGAAATTTGTATGCACTACAATTAGACCAACACAACTTCCATTTAATGAAATATATGATTATAGTTCATGTGCCTTATTTGTAGCAAATTATATAAAATACGAACCTCTAGAACCAAGCCATGAACTTGTAATATAATTATATATAATATAAATTAATATACATAATATAAGATTTAGGTTATTTATATAATTAAAATACAATAAATATTTTTTTTTCATAGCCTTCAGTATTAACTTCTCCAACATTCACATTAGAAAAACAAGTTGGAAATTGTTTCGAGTGTGCTACTCTTTTAGTATCTTTGTTAAGAGGAGTAGGTTACGATGCATATGTTGTTTCAGGATATGCTATAGCAGATGTAACATTGTTAGATGAATCAAAAGTATACTTTGAACCTCCTCCATCATATATTAAACATGATGATATTCCCAAACCATTAAAAATCATTAAGTCAAATACCGATGAGGAAGATATTTTTAATCCTGTTAGTATTGCTGATTCATTTAAAGTTATAAATGAAAATAATGAAAATGAAAAAGAATATAAATATAAAATTAAACCATCAAAAAAATTTGAAAGTAATTTTTTAAGACTTCAAGCTGAGAAGGAAAAATACCAGGCACAATTGGAACTAGAAAAAAAACAACTAGAGGAAGAAGAGCTTCAAAGAAAAGTATATAAATAATAAAAAAAAATTGCTATTAATATAAAATATAATATATTAATATGTATCCATGCTTTTGGTTAATTATACTTATATAATAGAAAGATGAAGAAGAAAATTATGATTTCCTTAGAGGAATGAGAGTACATGCATGGGTTTTAGTATTGCCAGGAAAAAGAGAAATATCTGAACCATTTTTTATTGGTATATCAATTATTAAATAAATAAATAAATAATTAATTAATTAATTAATAATAATAATAATAATAATAATAATAATAATAATAATAATATAGAACCTAGTACTGGAAAAGTGACCGATATTAATGATAATGGTTATCTTGGTATAGAAAGTGTATGGTCATCACAAAATTATTGGGCAAACATGCAACCATGTTTTAATGGTCTTAATGGAATATCATTTGATTTAAGTGATAATTTAAAATGGGAATTTTTACTATTAAGTAACGCACAACCATCATATTCTTTTGATAAACAAGATGATAAGGGAGATGATCAAGGATCTGATGATGAAGAAAATGAAGAATTGAATTCTAATATATCCTTTAATTATTTAAATCTTTAAAATATAGTTATATTTAGTTTATATTTTTATTTGTTCCTTAAATAAAAGTATTCTTAACTTTATTAAAAAAATAATTTTTCTAATAACACATTCTTGATCTTCCAAAGTCATGGGTTGATCAATTAATAATAAGTAAAGAAAATTTTGAATCTGTAACACCTTCAGGAAAAAAAATTATAATTTATAGTAATGCTAAATATGTAATTATAATAATATAATAATCAATGTAAATTATTAATACAATAATAATAATAATATTTTTAACACTTTATTACAATTAAATAATTAATATTAGGAAATATATGCTGATTATTTTAGAAAAGATGGATTGGTAACACGTATAATATATTTTGCTGATGATAAATATAATTTTAAAGGAAAAATACATGAGTTTTATTCAAATAGAAGGTTTTTATTTGAATATATATATATATTAACTTAATTATAAAATAGAAAGAACTAAATTTTAAACATGATTTTTAAAGTGATAAATTAGTTGAAAGAGTAATTATTGCAAATGATGATACTATAATTGAATATTTCCTACCTGGAAGATCTCATGGATTAAAAAAGCATATTATTGTAGGGGAAAGGACAAAAGAAATGCATTTTTATCCAGAAGCAAGAAATGATGGACTATATAAAAGAGTAGATTTACCAAATAAAGTAATTAAAAAAAAATATATTAAATAAAAAAAATTATAATTATATAATATTAAATAAAATAAAATAATATAATATAATATAATATAAATATAATATAATATAATATAATCTATATTTAATTATTATTCAAATAATTTAGATTATAGAATATTTCCAAGAAAGAGATGACAAATTGAATTACAGAAGTGTAACTTTTGATGCATCAAAAGATGTAAATATTGACATTTTTTTAAAAAAAAAATAATATTTGTATAAATATTAAATTATTAATTATAAAAAATATAGAGTGAAATATTAGAACAAAGAGTTATAATTAAAATGGCAGAAAAGTATGATAGAAATTTTGATATTCCAGCTCATAAAGATTATGCTAAAAAAACATATTTTATTAAAAAAGAAAAGGTTATTTGACTAAAAATATATATTAAATAATGTAATAATAATAATAATTATATTATTTAATAATTATTAATAAAATTTAATATGAAAAATGATAGATGAAAGTTGTATTCCATAGGGAAAAAGATAGAATTATTCAGTCGTGGAGGGAATTTAAAAAACCAATTTCAGAACAAAAAGAAAATATAAATGAATTAGTTACAGAATTTCAGGTATAATAAAAGCTTATAATTAATAATAATTAATAAATAAATAATAAATAATAATAAACAATTAATAAATAATAATAATTAGATAAATCCATTTTTAAAGCAGCCAAAAAAGCAATATTTATATGATGAATTATGTAAATTAATAACCTCTGAGCAACTGTGTTTGCAAGCAATAAAATCTTCAGCTCGAGAAATGAAAGAAATATTACAAGTTAGAGACCAAGAAGAAAATGATATTGTCTTACAAATATCAATTTATGATACAATTAGAAATAAAACGGTATAATTTTTTATTACTTATTAATAATAATAACATTATTTTTTAATCTTTTAAAATTTTAATTATTAAAAATATATTTTGTAAATTATGAATATGCTTTTCTTTTAATAAGATTCAAGTTAAAAATGAAAATGACCCTCATAAGAATGATGAAGATAATAAATTAGCTGATCTAGATTATTTATCACCATTCATAATTAAATTTGTCAGTATAAAAATAAAAATTTATATATATTACATTTATATATTATTCTAACGAACTATCTTTATCATTACTTATAATTATTTATTATTAGGCAAATGGTGATGGTACTAATCTCTCAAAAGAAGAAGCTCAACAAATTCGTGATGCTTGTCTGGCTAGTTTCAAACAACGTCTTATTGATAAAGGAAATATTATTCAATCTCGCTTAGACTATACGACTAAAGAATATCAAAGAAGACAATTAGAATATTCAAAGAATGCTGACACTTTAACTAAAGATGAAACTGAATCATATGTTGCATACTGTAATGAAGCTTTATTTAAGATACATGTATTAGAAAAATGTCTAGCAAAGGTAATTTATATTATTTGTTATTTAATAATCAATATTATTAATATTTTATTAAATAATAATAATAATAATAAATAATAATATTACATTTATTAAAACAATGTTTTATTTATAATTTTTTTTTTTTCACATTAACAGCAAAAAGAAGTTGCTTCTACTAAATTATCTAATCTTAATTCAAAATTAAAAAATGATGAACGTTTAAAATGTTTATATGATTGAAATTGAAAAACACTATAATTTGCAAAAAAAAATAAAATAAAATAAAATAAAATAAAAAAATAATAATAATAAACGAAATATTTAATAACAATTATTTAATAAAAAATTTTATTATACATAAATGAAATAAAATTATTAATTATTTTATATAAAAAGTTATTTATTTAATAAAAGTTTTTATTACATATAAATGAAATATAATTATTAATTATTTTATATAAAAAGTTATTTATTATTTAACTTTATAGAAAATAATTAAAAAATTTAATTTTTTTATATAAATATAAAAATAAAAATAAAAATAAAAATTTTTACTTTTATTATTATATTAATATTTCATCTATTTATTTAAAAAATTGTTTTCCGTTTTTTTTTTTTTTTTTAACTAGAATTAGTTATGAGATTATTAATTTTTTATTTATAAAAATTACTTTATATTTATTATGATTTTATATTATTTTCATTAAAAACTTTTTGTAGTCTATAATTATTATTTTGACAAATATATATGTCAAAGTATTAAAAATAATAATGATAGTTTAGTGTATGTTAATAAAATATTAATAATAATATAAATTTTAAAACGTAATTATTATTATATTTCTATTATTTTATATTAATATATTTATTGTTTTTTTTTTTATATAAATTCAATTATTCATTTATTACTTTTGTCTATTATTATTATATTATATTGTTTTGTTTTGTTTAATATTTTTTTTATTTATTTTATATTATTTTATTTTTATGTTATGTTGTTATGTTATGTTATGTTATTTATTTATTTGTTTATTTATTTATTTATTTATTTATTTATTGTTTATTTATTTATTTATTTATTTATTTATTTTTTATTATTTTTTAAATAATATTTATTTATTTATTTATTTATTTATTTATTTATTTATTATTATTATTTTTTTTTTAATATTGTATTTATTTATTTATTTATTTATTTATTTTTTAGTAGAAGTATCTTTACTTTCTTTAAATAAAAATTCTACAAAAAAAAAAAAAATTATTTTGAGCATTTTATTTTTTCTAATTCTTCTTTAAGTATTATATTTTTTGTTGTTAATTCCTATTATTTTTAAATAATAATTATTTATTAATAATATTATTATATTATATATATATATATATATTAAAATTTTAATATTAATGATTATTGATTTATATTTAAAAATAATATAATTACCTCTACAAGTTTTTGTAACTTTTGATTTATTTGAGTTACAATTGCTGGATCAGTTTTTTGTAATAATTTTGGATTTGATAATATACTCATATTAAATAACTAAAATAAAATTAATAAATAAAATTAATATATATAAACTTGTATAAATAATATGAAAACAAAAATTACGTAATAAATTTTAATATATTATATATATATTAAAATTATACCTTTGGTTTATTAACTGAATCAGGTTGTAATTCGGCTAGTTAAATAAATAGAATATTAAATAATATCATTGACGTTAATAAATTTATATTAAAATCATCTTAAAATTTTTTTAAAAAGTAAAAAAAGAAAATAATAATAATTATAAAAATAATAATAATTACCAGAATGCTCTTGTAAAATATATTGTTGTAATATTTTTGATTTAGTTGAAAGTTCTTCATTTAGTTTTTTGTTTCTTAAAATAAGGACTTTAACTTTTTCCTCTGGAGTTAATTTTCTTTTAGAAGTTTTAGCTGAAGAATTACTAAGTGAAGATTCTGGTGGAGTTTCTGAAATTGGTGAAATTTCAGTTGTTTTTGATGCTTTCCTTATATATGATGATGATGCACTATAAGAACTTTGATTATCAGACTATAAACAATCATAATTTGAAATCGGTTAAAATTATTTAATTACATAGTATTGTATATATATATTATAATATTATCATTATTATTAAAATACAACTTACTATTTCTTGATTAATTTTATTATTTGAAGAAGAATTTGGAAATTCATATAATTTTGGAGATGAATATGAAGAAGGATTAGGAGAAGTCATTGTTGAAACTGAATCTGTACTATCACCTGATTTTAATAAAGATTTTCTTTCTTTAATTAATTGTTTCTGTAAATCCTTAATCTAATTTATTATTTTAAAAAAATATTAATGATTGTTAATCTATTTAGTTTTTGTTATTTTAAGAGATCATTTATTATATATTACAAATTAATATATATATATATATATTTGTTATTTAATCATACCACTTGGATTTTTTTTCTATCAGAAACTCGAAGCTCATTTTCCGTTTCATGCCATTTATCTTCTAATTCTTTATTTTCTTTGATTAATGATTCATTTTTTAATGATATTTCTTTTATTTCTTTTGACAATGATTCTGATTTTTCTGATAATTCTTTTAATCTAATTTCATCTTCATTCTTTACTTTTGTAATATCTTCTAATTGATTTTTTAAATTGTCATATAACTGTTGTAGATTATTCATTTTTTTAATATTTTCTTCATTAGTATGAGAAAGTTCATTAGCTTTCTTTTTATACTCCTTAACCATTTCTTGACTTTCTAATATATTTTTGGAATTACGGTCACAATTTGCTTTGGAAACATCAAATTCTTTTAGAAGATTACTATATTTGGAACTTAAATTTTCATATTTTTCAATTAATTTAGAATGATTTTCTTTAACCTGCTCTAATTCTTCTTGATTAATTAACATTGTTGCTTGAATACTTTCAGTTTGACGAGCTTTTGTATTAAATTTTTCTTCTAATGAATAATTATCCCTCATTAATTCATCTATCTTCTGTCTTGCTCTATTGATTTCGTTCTCTTTTGTCATAAATTCGTCATCAAATCTTTTAGAAAGATCAACTTTAGCTTTCTCTATCACAGCTATATGATCTTTATATTGGTCAATTTCATCTAATAATACACGCTTTTCAGATGTTAACTTATTTTCAAAATTATTCAATTCCTCTTTTACTTTATTTAATTCTTTTGTAATATTAGAATTAATTTTTTGATAATTATCAGCTTCTTCTTGTTTTTGACGGCATTTAGTATTACTTTTTGCTAAATCATATTTTATATTTGCCAATTCTTTAGACATGACCTCATTTTCTTTAGATAATTTTTCGATTTTTTCATCTTTTTCTTTATTTGTTGAATAATGTTCATCTAAAATACGATTTATTTCAATTTCAAATTCATCATGAAGTACTTTTTCAAGTTGTAATTTTTCATTCTCAAATCCAGCCTTTAAACTTTTAACAAAAGCTTGTTTTTCTTCAACCATTTGATTTTCCATTTGTTGTTTTATTTCTTTTTTTGCTTCAATAAGACGTTTTTCAAAGTCAATGTTAGTTAAATCATTGCTTTTATTAGAGTCCATATCATTTTCTTCTATATTATTTATATCATTTATATTTTCAATGTTATTTTTATTTTCATTTGATTCGTTGGTTTTATCATGGATCTGCAATTCCTTTTCACTATTAAAATAATCGTTAATATTATGATATAAATGATCTGCTAAATCATTAAGTTCTTTAATACTTTTCTCTTTGATAGTATTAATATCATTTTTTAATTTAATTAAACCTTCATTAATAGTAGAATTATTTTCATCTAAATTATTTTGATTATTTTCAGTTTCTTCCTTATATATTTTTTCATATTTTTCAATGATAAAATCAATTTTATTGTTATATAATTGATTGAATTCTTTAATAGACACTGAATCTTTTGACATAATTTGATTTAAACCAAAATTTTCATTTCCATATTTTTTTACTAAATCATTCATATTAATATTGTATACAGTTTCAATATCATCTTTTATATTATTAATTTCAGTATTAATATTATCATTAATAGCCTTTAATTAAATTATGAAATTTTATAAAATCACGATGAAAAATATTACATATATTCAAATTAATACATAACATGATAAAGTTAAAGAACAAAAAAAAAAAAAAAATAAAATAAAATAAAATAATATTATAATAATTAATATTAAAGATATTTATTTATTTATATATTTATATATTTATATATTTATATATTTATATATTTATATATTTATATATTTATATATTTATATATTTATATATTTATATATTTATATATTTATATATTTATTTTTAATTTATATTTTCTTACTTCGTTAACCACTAATGATTTTTTATTCATTTCTTCAAATTTTAATATAAGCTGTTCAATAAAATTATTATATTCTTGTATTAAATTATCAAAAATTGTTTTATTATTATCATCAGAATTTATTTGGGTATCATTAGATTCTTTTAAAAGATTTTCATTTTTTTCTGAATTGACTGATTTATTTTCATCCTCATTTAAATTATTATTATCATCTTTATTACTTTCTATAAAAGTTTTATCTTTATTTAAATTATCATCTTTATGGTTTTCTATATCATTTTCATCTTTATCTGATTTATTCTCTATATTATTCTCTATATTGTTTTCTTTTTCATTACAATTATTTTGTTCTATATTATCCTTTATTTCGCTTTCCCGATCCAATTTTTCATTATTTAATTTTTCTTGAATAATATTATATTTATCCATTAATTCTTGTCTTTTGTCTTTTATTTCTAATAACAAATGTGAAAATTCATCATAATATGATTTATATTGATTTTTAAAATTTTGTAATTCATTTTTTTTAACATAATTATTATTAATATTTTCAGATATATTTATAATTGAAGTTGATTTTAATTCATTCAAATAATTATTAACATTCAATATGACTTTTCCAATTTCTTCGGATTCCAAATCTTTATACTGTAAAATTGAATAATTACTAAGTAATGACTTTAATTCTTTTTTAAAATTTCGAAAAATTATATTAAAATCTATTTTGTTACTTTCATTTTTATTATCAATTGTAGTTGAGAAATCAATTTCATTGATAATATTATTAATATTATTTACATTATTAGAATAGTTCTGCTTCAATTTCTCAATTGAATTAATAATATCTTAAAGAACATTATTTAATAAAAAATTAATTATATATATCAGTTTTTTATTATTCAATAATATTTAATTAATTAAAAATAATATGATATATTACCTTGTTTTCTTTCTCTATTATTAGCTAAATCATCACCATTCTATATATTTAATATTATAAAGAATTTTTTTAATATGATAATGAAATATTAAAATAATAAATTAATAAAAAAATAATAAATTATTACTTTATTTTGACTAAATTCGTTAAGATTTGATTTCGGAGCTTCTTGTAATGAATTTAATTGGCAATTATCATTGATTTTATAATTTTCTATCTCTGATTTTAATGTTGAAATTTCTTTATCGTATTTATCGGTTAATGAATGAATATGATTTTTTAAAGCCTCATTCTTAATATAAGATAATGGTAATAAATATAATAATAATAATAATAATAATAATAACATTATTAAATTATAATTATATTAATAGGGAAAAAATAATAAATATATTATATTACCTGAACTTTAAAATCATTTAATAACTCAATTTCAGCTTTAAGTTTTTCGTTTTCCTCAGCTAAATTATTTTTTTTTAAAGTATTTAAAAAACTATTTATTCCGGCACCTATTTATTATATTTTATAATATTTGATTATTATTTATATTTTTACTTCATAAAAAAATATTTAATTTAATTATCTTAACTTATAACTTACTTGCTTTGTCTTTTAATTTCAATTCTTTTTCTTTTTCAAGTTCTTTATGTTTTGTTTTATGTTATTTTCATTATAAAAAAAATAATAATAATTAATAATTTTAAGACAAATGTACTAAAAAAAAAAAAAAAAAAAAAAAAAAAAAAAAAAAAAAGTATTTACCTTTTGTCAATCTCTCTATTTGTTTTTTATAATCAAATGTTTGACTAATTGTATTTTGCAACTTTTCCAAAATGATAATAAGATAAACAATTATGAATAATATTAAAACAAATTAGTTTAAATGAATATAAATATGAAAATATAATATAAAATGAAAAAATTATAATATTAATAAAATATTAAAAATTATAAGAAATTGATATAAACAATACCTTTTCTTGAAGAGTATTAAACTCTTCAATACTAATTGTATTACTCATAATTATTTATCTTCACTTTTATAAAAACACTTTATAATATATTTATTCTTAATTATAAATTATATTATAACATATATTATAAATTTAACTTTTATTTTTAAAAATATTAAATAATTTCGATTATCATTAAGAATAAAAATATCATTTTATTTCAAAAAAAAAATTATAATAAATAAATAAATAAATAAAAATATTTTTAATATTAATATATTACATTACATTACATTATTTTATAATGAAAATGTAAAATAATTTAACAAAAAATTCTTTTTTATTATATATAAATATTTATAATAAAAAATTTTTTTAATATTTGATTAAAAAATTATGGAAATTATATATATATATATATGCAGTTTAACTGGTAGTACAATAGATCAGTATTTATTAAATAAATATCACGTGATCAATAAATTTTAATCTTCTTCATTTTTTGAGAATTATAAAAATGAAAAAATGAAAAATGAAAAATTATTAATTTAATAATCTTTAACACTTTAAACATTACTTATTAAAATATATATATAATTTATATATATTTTTGACTATTGGTAATTTTTATATTCTTATTTAATATATGAAATGTTTTTATTAACTTTATTATTACTTTTTTGAAAAATAAATACACAATATTTGTATAAATTTTTAACAACAATAGTTATAATAATTTAATATTAATATAAATTATTGGGTTTTATTTTTTTTAATATTTTTGTAACCTGTTTTATTTATATCATTATAATAATCTAAAAATTCTTGTTTATCTTTAGCACCTAATCCAGTTTTACGAATACGAAGTACTTGTCCAATAAGCTTACTTATATGAGCACCCAATTGACCTTCAATTATTGTATTTGGTAAATCAGCTTGAGCTGCAACATCATTAAACTGAGATTCTTCTGAAGAGAGATATTTTACTGTCATATTGTGGTTAACCTGTAATTTATTTAATAGTTAATATATATAAATTTAATATATATAATATATAAAAGCAATATTACTATTACCTTTGTACAAAGTTTATATAAGTGAATAAGCTTTGAACCGACAGTGTATGATATATTTCGTCCATAAAATTGATACCTAATAAAAAAGTATTATATTATTCAATATTTTTAAATTCAATAAATATGAATTAATTATTAATTATTAAAAATTTATTTTAGCAATAATAAACATTAATTACAACATATAATTTTAATAATATTGAACAAAGTCTTACTTAAAGGTATAAACATGTATTGTTATATCATCTTTTGGTGTAAAATCTTTAAAAACAGGAAGAAATTTTAATAAACCTTTTCCATTAGTAGTAGTACCCTTTTAAATAAATATTTATTAAAAAAATAAATAAAATATATAAATAAAAAATATAATTTATCTTATGATGATTTTTATTTTTTTAATAAGATATTATTATTAAATAAAATATATCTACTTCAGGAAAAACAACAATTGGTCCCATTTTATTTTTTTTAGATTCTTTAATAATATCTTTTAATGAGGTTGCTCCTTCTTCTTCTTTTAATTGGGGATATGAACCTACATTTTTAATAGCTTCTAAAAAGCTAACTGGTTTAACTTTTCCGGTTTCAAAAATTTTAATAAATATTGGATTAAACCTAATAATAATTATTTTTTTTTTTTTTTGAAATTTAATTAAAATAACGTATATTAAAAATATATAAATGAATATCAATATTTCTTTTAAAGAATATATATATATAATCTTATTAACTTACTTTGATAAAAAATATATAATGTCGACATAAGATTGACAATTACATACAATAACATCACCATGAGAAACTTTAACATTTTCTTTCTTTGTATGTTTGCGTCTTTAATATAATACAATTAAATAATTATATAATATTGATTTAAATTTTTAAATTAAGTATAGTTTTTTTTTAAAAAAAAAAAAAAAAAAGAAAGAAAACAAGGAAGATAATAAATAATAAATAATAAATAAATTTATAATATTAAAAAAAACCTACCCTCTAGTTAATGTTACTTTTTGTGAATTAATCCAATTAAAACCCATATAAAATAAAACCATTCTTGATTCCCAAGTAAACAATAATTTTCCAAAAAGCCATTTTAATGAACTACTTGGAATCTTATTTAAATTAGAAATATTTATAATATAATATATATATATATTTAATTCGATTAAACCTTATTATTTAATTATTATTTTTAATAAGTATAAAATTAAATAATAATAATTTTAATATAAATATTTACAATAGAAATTAAAATATTTTGAATTAAATATATTAAAAAAACTAAAGAAATAAGAATAAGTCTAATTATTGCTAAAGGAGGACCGAGGACATAGGTATTTAAAAAATTTAAAATACCATCCAAAGATGTATTTGATTTTGGATTCTTATTTTTTTAAAAATTATATAATAATAGTAATAGTAATAGTAATAATAGTAATAATAATGATAATAAAAATAAAATGTATATATAAGAATGTATAAAATTTATAATTTAATATCAATTTTTAAATTTATATATAAAATATTATAATAATAATAATAATAATAATAATAATAATAATAATAATAATAATAATTACTTTCAAAGGTAAAAAAGGCTGAATACCAGTTCCTAATATTTATAAAAACATAAAAATAAAATTAAAATTTTTATATACAAAATAATAATATTATAAGAATAATATATAGTACCGGAATCTCTCCAATGGGAATACTTTTCCATTTTTATTATTATATAATTTTTTGCTTTATTTTAATGTTTTATTATTTCAATTTTCTTTTTTTTTTATTTATTTTTCTATTTTTTTTTTAGTATTATATTTATTATTTATTTTTTTATTTATGTTTTATTTTATTTTTTATTTTTACTGTTTTGTTATATTATATTTACTTTATTATATTTTATTTTTTTATTTTTTATTTTTTATTTTAATGTTCTATTTATTGTTCTATTCCTTTTATATAGTTTATTTATTTTATAACTTTCTATAAAAATATACATACAAATATATATTTAAATATGAAGTCATGAGAATTACATAGATTAATTATATTAAATACATAAATTTATTAGATAATTATAAACAAAAAATTTTTATATTATTACATATATATTAAAATTTTTTTAGATGTTTTATATAAAATTATTAAATATATTATATCATTAACAAAAAAATTTATAGCAATTTGAAATATTTTAAATAATAATTATTTGCTTAATTGTTATTAAATACTGTATTTAATAACTATTTAAATAATTTATAAATAAAAAAAATTTATATTCATTTTATTATTTGCATTCATTAATTAAAGGATGGTCTTGATTTCTTTTTTTTTTTTTAATTTTTATAATTTAAATTTTTAAAATTTGTTTATATATTAAATTTATAAAAATTAATTAAAATTATTACAAATTAATAAATTGTAGTAGAGGGAAAATTGAAAATTTTTCGTTTAAAAATTAATATTTTTCTTTTTTAAAAGCAGATTAAAATGAACGAAGAATTAAATAAAGAAATATCCAATTATATTAGCAATTATCAAAAATTTTGTAAAGATAAAAATATTGAAATTAGAAAGGAACTTGTGTCATACATAACAAATCAAAGAAACACCGGGTAATATAATAATTATTATAATATAAATAATCATAATAATTATTTCATTGACATAATTATATTATTAGAATTGTACCAAGTGAAATATTATTAAAAGGAAATAGTAACGAGCTTCGTAATAAAAGAATTAATGATAATCATATTTTTGGAATTTTGAATCCACTTAAATATACTTCATTTTTAAGAATACTTGATCTTCGTTATAATATAATTTCTGATATTGGGGCAGAAACCATAGCCAGATTTTTATTAGTAATATAAATTAAAATAATTTCTTTTTATGAAAAAGTCATTTTATATCTATATTTCAAATTTTTTAACAAATTTTAAATATAGGATAATAGATCAGTTGAATCTTTAATATTAAAATCTAATGAAATTGGACCACATGGTGCAGCATGCATTTCTAAAGCTTTACATATAAACGAATATTTAAAACATTTAGATATTAGTTGTAATCCAATATGTCAAGAAGGAGGCATGGCTGTTGCCTCAATGCTTCAAGTATAATAAAAAAATAAATATTTTTTTATTTCCTATCTTTTTTTTTTTTAATTTTAAATAAATAAATAAATAATAATAAAGTAAATCATATTAATATATGTATTCAAACTATATATATAATTTTTTGTTGAAACGTTTAGATAAATACTACATTAAAAAAATTAGAAATATATTCTTGTTCTCTGAACTCAGTGGCAATAATTGCTTTAGCAACTGTTCTTCGTAATAATTCAACATTAAATTATATTGATTTTTCTGATAATTTTCAAAATACACATAATTTAACACAAAGCGTACAAAATGCTGTAATGCTACATATATCAAATATGATTAAATATAATAATAATCTATGTGATTTAAGGATGAAGAAAATGTGTATTACCGACTGGGCTATGGTAGATTTTTTAGAAAAAACTATTAAAATGAATACAACATTAAAAATACTTGATTTAAGCAGGTGTAATATTATATTATATTTTGTTATATTATATTATATTTATTAGCTTTAATATACAAAATAATTAACTATCATTATTATTCTTTCTATATATTATTAATTAATTTAATAATTAATGCTATTTCTGTTGATACTGCTATTTTTTTTTTTTTTAAGTAATAAATTAACAAGAGATGGATGTGTTGCTTTATGCTCAGCTTTACATTATCATCATTCGTTAAAATCTTTAAGACTTTCACATTGTACTGTTCAAGACGAAGGTGCCAATGCAATAAAAGAATTATTACTTATAAATGAAGTTATTGAAGGGTAAATTTTTGAATATATAATAAATAAAAATTCTCTATAAACTAATATTATATTATAGAATATTTTTAGATTTTAATAAAATAACGCATGTTGGAATAAAGTATATTGTTGATGCTTTAAAAGTAAATAAAAGTTTAAAAATAATTTTATTATGGGGAAATATATGGGATACTGAAGCTTGCAATGTAACTTTATTAAAAAAATTTTTTTATTATTTATTAATCATTAACTATCTTAATTTTTATAACATAAAATAAATAACATATATACTCTTAAAAAAAAAAAAAAAACTAAATTTCAATAATTATAAAATATTGATTTTTTATAAATAAGACATTTGTCAATTTATTAGGTGGACCAGTAGTTTCATTAAAATGTGAACCAAACGCTGACAGAACTTTACCAAAGCATTATAGTAAAAGTGGTCCAGTTAGGAAATACACAGATTGTCCTGAAATACATAATATTGATGGTGAATCACATTATCTAACACATAATTGTTATATTCCTTGCGAGTTGGCAGATAAAGTTTATCCAAAATCAAGAATTCATCCTAACAATACAGATGTAGTATTTTATGAAGTTGAAGGTGTTTTAAATATTGCGAGAAATCCTTTTGAATTAGAAAAAGAACCAGACGAATTTATGTAAAGTATATTAATTTATTATCAAATTAAATATTTAAAAAATAAAAGATATACATATTTATATTATTATTTATAATAAATTTATATTTTAATATTATATAGAAATATTTTCACTGACACTGAATAAACTACAACATCATAAATAAATATTAACATATTATGATAAAATATATATAAATATATTTAAATAAATATTATCAATATATTAAAACTATAGAACTGTTCTAAATAAAAGATAAAAAACTAGAAAAATAAAATAAAATACAAAAAACTATATATAATAATTAATTAACAATTTATTTATTTATTTATTATTTATTTATTTATTTATTTATTTATTTATTTATTTATTTATTTATTTATTTATTTATTTATTTATTTATTTATTTATTTATTTATTTATTTATTTATTTATTTATTTATTTATTTATTTATTTATTTATTTATTATTTATTTATTTATTTATTTATTTATTTATTTATTTATTATTTATTTATTTATTTATTATTTATTTATTTATTTATTTATTTATTTATTTATTTATTTATTTATTTATTTATTTATTTATTTATTTATTTATTTATTTATTTATTTATTTATTTATTTATTTATTTATTCATTCATCTGTTTACTTAATATATAAACCTATTTTTAATTTTTATTTTATTTTTATGATTTATTTTCATATTTCACAAAATATATTTGAATATGTCACACATAATTATATATCTATATGAATATATAGTTTCACTTTTTCATTAATTTATAATATGAAACCTTCTTATTTCTTACTCTATTATTAAAGATAATTTATTAAAGAAGCAGAATCGTCAGTTATAATCTTATTTATTCTAAGTCTACTAATATGTTATAAAGAATGAATATCATTTAAAAACTGTTGATATCAGAATAAGAAAAAACAGAATGCACTTGTATTCATATTGAGCCCACGAATAACCTCTGTTTTTTTCTTTTGCTATAAGTATTGTATTATAAATATTTAAAAATGGTAATATAATAATATTATCATAAAATATTATTCTCATAATATATAACCGAGAATAAATGGTGTTCTTTTTTTTATATATATTGAAAGGATAATTATTAATCTCATTATAATTAAAGCTTCTCTAAATTGTAATATTTTCTCTCTAATTTTATTATATAAGATTATGTATATCTACCAATTCTGTGATATCAAAATTAAATTTATTATGAATATCATGAAGTCTACCAAATACATTTGTTAATAATGGAATTAATAAATTTATTTTGAGGTAATACTATTTGTTCCTTAGTTAATTAAGTTGTAGTAATATACTATATCTTTTTTGTAGCATAAAATTTTATATAAATCTTCATTTCTCAATAATACAACATAAGAAAAACTAATTATAATTTATTAATTCACACTAATGATAATATAACCATTAGTGTATATTGATAAATTATCACTATTAATTCAAATATAAATTTTATTAGCATGTTCAAATAATTAATAATTATAAACAAATATAAAAAATAAAAGCAAAAAACAAAAATAAAAATGATAATAACGAATATTTAAAAATAATGAAAACTACATATATTTTTATTTGTATATTTATAATAAATATAAAACTTGTAATTTTCTTCTACAATATTTAAATTTACAAATCAATAAATATATATTTTTACTATATTTTATATTTCAAACAAATTAAAAAAAAATTATCAAAGCTAAAAAAAATGAACTACACATGAATATAATAAAAAAAGTTGTCGATTAAATAGAAAATCAATAAATATATATTTGCTATACTCATTTTGAAACAAAAAAATTATAATAAACTACACTTCAATAAATAAGAAAAAAAATTTTAGTTAAATTTAATTATTTAATATTTTTATTTATTATTTTATTGATATTAATTGTATTTTTTAAAATGTTTATATATATTTATATATAAATTCTTTAAATTAACATATAGAATATGTAAATATGTGTATTGTTTTTCTTTTCGTTTTTTTTGTGTGTGTGTTTAAGATTTAGTTTTTTCTTACATAATATATATTTTAGTAAGAATATGCAATTATACTTTATTCTTATTGTTGTTCTTTTCAGCTTTCTTTTGTTTATATAATTTTTGTTCTTCTTTCTTGGCAGATTTAGATTTTGGCTTGTTTCTTTCAGCCTTAGTTTGTGGAGCAGTCTTTTCCTTATTAGATTTCTTGGCCATTTTTATCTATATTTTTATAATAAAAACATTATTAATTTATTATAATGTTACTAAATTCTTATTTTTTTTTTTATTAATTCTATACAAAAAAAATAATTACCAATTATGTATATCTTATATTTTTTTTTACAATAAATAGAATTTAATAAATAAAAAACTATTGAAAATATTAAATATAAAAGCGAAATTTAGCCTATTTATATAAAAAATAACAATTTAAATAATTCTTATTTTAAAGTTATCGTAATTAGAAAGTTATAATAATACTTATAATAGAATTATTAAATAAAATAATAAATAATAATACTTCTTATAATAGAATTATTATTATTATAAGTTAATTAAAGTATTTAAGTTTTAAAAAACTTTATATATAAAAATTTTTTAATTAAATTTTAATATTATGGAGTTTATATACAAGTGAATATAAAAATTTTTTTAAATAATTTTTAAAAAAATATTTAGAAAAAAAAAGAAAAAAAAAAAAAAAAACTAAAGCATATATAATTATTATATTAAATTATTTTTATTTTCAAAGTATATATATTCAAATAAGAAAATTCAGTTATATCATTAAAAAAAATTAAAATTAAAACTTTAAAGTTTAAATATTCAATTTTTTGTTATATTCAAGTATCTTATATATGTAAAAATTCTATAATAAACCAGATGTTACTAATCTAAATTTTTAAAGTTTTATAAATACATATTCATGTGATGTAATGTAATAGAATAAAATTTAATTAAAACTTCAAATAAAAATAAGTTAATAAACTAAAATCTAAAAAATATTTTTCATTAATTCGAAATTCCCTTTTTGTTGTAATTAATAACTATATTGTTCTTTCACTATTTATATTAATTAGATTTTTTTTTTTATTCTCTTTTAAAAGTAATTATAAAAAGAAATTTTAATTAAATTAAAATATAATTTTTTTTTAAATGTATATTTAGCAATGATATAAAGAATTAAATAAAATAATTCAAACTAATGTAAATAAATATATAAACTTATAATTTTTAAATTATAATATATATATAAATACTCAATAACTAAATAAAAATTTTCGTTTTATATATATATATATTTATGATATTATATCGTTTAATATATACATTATATATATGTAAATATATAAAAGCGACGTTATAATTTAAAAATGGATTACCGATAGAAAAAAAAAGTTTAAAAAAGTATATTAGATAATCAAAAACAAAAAAGAATTATGTTATATATATAAAACTGTATTTTGTATTTCATTTGATATATTATTTAATTAAAGATAATTGGCTTCTTCATTTCATTTTTCTTTTTTCATTTTAATTAATATTCTTAAACTCTAAAAAATGAATGTTAAAGTAATATTACTAAATTATAAACTATATAATTTTAATATTTTACATAAATTATTTAAAATATGAAACATATAATAAAACGATAATAAAAAGAAGGAAAGAAGAAAAACTTAAATAATTACTATATATATATTAATTTTATAATTTATACTTAAATTACAAATATTTAGTCTTTATCCAATTAATAGTATGAACTTTAATAATTTATATAATATTATATAATTCTTATATTATTTACAGTTTATTATTCAATAATATATATTTATTTTGTCAAGAAAATAAAAAAAAAATTAGAATGAATTATAAAAATTAAGATATTTCTTTCTAAAAAATTTTTATTAAGTTTTAATTTCTTATTTAATTTGATGTTTTAGTTTTATTTAGTAAAAATGATGGATTGATTGATTGATGATTATTTATTTATTTATTTATTTATTTATTTACTTATTTATTTATTTATTTATTTATTTATTTATTTACTTATTTATTTATTTATTTATTTATTTATTTATTTTTTATTTATTTATTTATTTATTTATTTAGTTAGTTAGTTAGTTAGTTAGTTAGTTATTTAGTTATTTAGTTATTTATTTAGTTATTTATTCATTTATCTATTTCTTTATTTATTTAGTTATTTATTTATTTATCTATTTCTTTATTTATATTAACATTATAATAATAAAAACTGTTTATTATTTATAAGACTTCATAATGTTAATATAAATAAATATTAAATAATTATTATTATCACAAGTAATGGTATTATTAATCTAATTAATAAATAATTTAAGAATATAAATATTTAAAGTATAATTCATGACCATTATTTATTTATTTTTTTTTTGTTTATAAAATAATAATCTATATTTGTAAAATTCTAAAAATATACTTTGTTAAAGGTTAGTATTATTTTTTACTTTAGAAAAATTTAAAGGTTAAGAATATAATAATAATAATAATAATATTTAGAGAAAATTTTAAGATAAATAATAATGATATATAATAATAATAAATTAGTATTAATTATTATTTTATATAAAATAAAAGGTGTTATAATAAGAAAACAAAATAATATATTAAACCAAATATAATGAATTAATATTATTAAAAATGATACAGAAAAAAAAATATAAATTTGAATAATATTAATTTAAATAATACTAAATATTTAATATAAATATAAATTCTTATTATAATAAGGAAATAAAATAATATATAAGAGTTTATAATGAATTAATTATATATTGATAAATTAATACTATTAAAAATGAATATTAACTTTAAATTTATAAATCTATTGTAACAAAAGTTTTATTATATAAACATAAACTGAAAATCTAAGTTTGTTAATTTAAATGTATAATATTTTTTGAAAATGCTTATATTCATTGTTATCGAAGTTAATAATTATTCTATAAAAAATACTGTAAAATAGTGATATTAGTTTAATAATATCAGTATTTTACAGTATTTTTTGTTATAAAAGAAGTAATTTAATGAAATTGAGGAAGTCATTTATATAATTTATTATATAAATAAATTAAATTTTCTGTTTGTGTAACACAAACTATAAATTACATAGTCTTCTGAGTTTTAAAAAATAAATATGTGAATTTGAAAGTTGTTATGTTATAATATAAATTAAAATATACTAATGATATAATATTTATTATGTATAATTAATTATAATGTTCACTATAATTTTATATTTTATTATAAAGCTTATGGAAAAAAGAACTTTATTATTATTTATAAATAGACATTATTTTAATATGTTACAATCCATCAAAAATATTAAGTCAATATTTATTTTTTGTGTTAAATCATAAAAAATATAAATTTATATAATTTAGATGTACACATTTATTAACAATTAAAAATATTAATTAATTTAATATTATCATTTTCATGTTTAATGTATAAAAATCATGATAAATCTTAAATAATAATAAATATATATTTTTTCAGTTTCAAATGTTCATTTTTATATTATTTAATTAATATGAATAATTTTTTTGTCATTAGATTTCACTTAAATCTTGAATTTTCTAATTCTACTGTATACCATATTCTTAAATAATGTTTGATAAAATAATGTGGAAACTCATAACCCATTATTAATTCATTAATGGATTGTGTTTAATGTAATATATGAATTTATTTATAAATTATAAAATAACCTATAAGTTATATTACATATAACAGTTATGATTTTAGTTAGTCCATTTTATAAAAAAAGTAGATTAATATTATAAAGACCTATTTATTTTAATTAAATATTAGCCAATCACAATATCTGAAATTTAATATCTTTATAATATTTAAATTGTATATTATAAAATGTTTATTGTTACTTTAATATATAAATAAGAATAAAAGAATGGAATTTAAAAGTCCTATGTATTTTACTGAAACAATACATTCACCCATACCAGAGATATGTAAAGAAGAGGAAGTGTTGATTGGAATAGATGAAGCAGGAAGAGGTCCAGTGTTTGGTATAAATTATTTATTTATTTTTATTTTTTATTTTTTTTTTTTTTTTGAAATTATATATGTATATTAAAACCATTTGTATATATATATTTAATTTATTTGATATTAAGGACCAATGGTTTATGCTACTTGTTTTTGTCCATTATCTAAAGTAGAAACTTTAAATAGTTTGGGATTTGCAGGTAATATATTTGGTTTCAATAAATTTAAATGAATTATTCAGATTATTTAATATTTAATGCATCTTTATATTTTTTTTTTCTTATAGATTCAAAAACTTTAACTGAACAATCAAGAAATGCTTTATTTGAGATAATAAATAATAATTCAGATATATTTGGTTGGATGGCTACTGCCTGTAGTCCTCAAGATATTTCCAGACATATGTTGAGAAAGTATATTATCCTTTTTTTTTAATATTGTAAATATATTATAATTATAATTCTTTTGATATAATAATATTAATATATATCATATGAAAAAAAAATGTGGAACATTCAAATATAAAAAGAGAAAAATATAATTTAAATCAATTTGCTCATGATACAACAATTGATTTAATAAATAATGTATTAAAATTGAAAGTAAAAGTTAAAGAAGTATATATTGATGCAGTAGGTCCAGCAGAATCTTATCAGGCAAAATTAAAATCATTTTTCCCAACATTAAATATTGTAGTTAATTATAAAGCTGACAGTAAATATCCAATAGTTAGTGCAGCTAGTATTTGTGCAAAAGTATACTTTATAATTAATATAAATATAAGATAAGAATTTAATATCGTTTTCAGTTGTGACAATTTTTATATATAATTATAAATATTTTAAAAGGTAAATCGTGATTTTTTAATAAAAAATTGGGAATTTGTTGAAAATAAATCATTTTCTGGAGAAAAAGGATCTGGTTACCCTGGTGATCCTAAAACTAAAAATTGGATAAAAAATCACTGTGACAAGGTCTTTGGATTTCCAGGGCTTGTTCGATTTAGCTGGTCAACATGTGAAAATTACCTTTTAGAGAATGGATATTCTGTTTATTGGTATGTATTTATTAAATAGTAAATAATAATAATAATAACATATAATATTATATATTAATAAATTAACAAATTATAATTATTATATACTTAAATAAATATAAATATTATTAAATTAACTAAAAATAATTATTAAATAAATGAATGAATGATTAAATAATAAATAACAAAAAAAAACAAAAAAAAAATAAAATAAAATAAAATAAAATAAAAGGCCTGACGTTGAAGAAAAAGATATAAGAAAGAAAGGAAATAAATGTAAAGAAAACTTAAAAAAAAATTCTATTGATATATTTATGAAACAAAATAATCAGAAATTAAAAAGTAATAATGAAATGCTAAATGAACAAGAGATGTCATTCCTAAATAAAAAGAGAAAACTATTAAATATGAAATTAGAACCTGTGGTAGCTTTATAAAAGGAAAAAAAAAATAAAAATAAAATCTGTAATAGCTTTATATAAAAAGATAAATAAAAATAAAACCTGTAATAGCTTTATATAAAAAAATAAGAATAAAATCTGTAATTACTTTATAAAATAAAATCTGTTATAGTTTTATTTAAATTTAATTAAAAAAAAAAAAAAAAAAAAAAAAAAAGAATTTACTTTATTCTTTATTTTATTTTATTTTTTTTTTTATATTTTATTTATTTTATTCTTTTTTTTTTTTTTTTTATTTTATTTTTATTTTATTTTTATTTTTATTTTTATTTTTATTTTATTTTATTTTATTTTATTTTATTTTATTTTATTTTATTTTATTTTATTTTATTTTATTTTAGTCTTTATGAAAAATATAATAAACTAAACTAAAATAAAATAAAATAAAATATAGCTTCATTATATGTTTTATATATTTTACTTCATTATTTTTATTTATTTATTTATTTATTTATTTTTTATTTATTTTTTTTTATTATAGGTTTTAATACATATTCTTTTAATTTATTTCTTTTATTTTATTTATTTTATTTTACTTTATTTTATTTTATTTTTTTTTTTAAATCATATTTAATGATTCTTTTTATTTATTAATTAATATTATTTCTTTATTTTATTTTATTTTATTTTTATTTTATTTTATTTTATTTTATTTTATTTTATTTTATTTTATTTTATTTTTTTTTAATTCATATTTAATGATTCTTTTTATTTATTAATTCTAATCTCTAATTGTTCTATCATTAATTAAAATTAAAATTGAGTATATGGTGGTGGTTGGTCACTATCATCTTTATAGTTGCCATCTTTAGCCTTTTTATTTATTAACATTTCCTCAGTAGCTAACATTTCCTTTTGAATTTTTGCTTTTAATCTTATTTCCTCTTCGTCTATTACTGTTTTCATTAAATTAATTTGATTTGAAGATGATACACCATTAGCATCATTAGAATTGTTGTAACTCATTACCATATTGGATGAAGTACCTACATCATTATTGAAGGAGTTATTATTATTATAATTAATCTCACCATAAGAATTATTTATATATGGTGATATAGTTTCATTATTATTTGGAGATCCATTATTCAATAAATTAATATTACTATTACTATTAATATTAATATTATTGTTATTATTATTATTAAATAGAATATTGCTATTATTATTATTAAATGGAATATTGTTAAAACTATCATTATAATTAATGATATTTTGATTATTCAAATTTTGATTTATAGTATCTTGATTTGTAATCTTTTCATCAAAACTCTTATCTTTTTTAATACTTGAATTACTTAAGTTTAATTCGTTTAGAATTTGTCTACTTTTTTTATTATCACTATAAGCATAAGTAGCATTATTATCCTCATCTTTAATAAAAATAGTTTCATTCTTATTATCTTTATTTAAACAGAAATAAACTATGAATAAAATGACTATTATAATTATTATAATAATAGCAATTATAAAAGTTTTGCTTTGAAGAATTGAATTATTTTTATCTTTTTGATTTAAATCTTCATTTAACTCAGCTTCATTAGTTGTATCACTATAAATTGTATTTATTAAATTATTTGTAGTATTTATCATATCTTGGTCACATTCAACCAAAGAGGTAGCATTACATACGTCTTTTGTTGTATAGCATAAGTTGGTTTCCTCTAACTTACAATTATCAATTTTATAATCAAATCCAAATTTTCCTTTCAATTGCATATTATTATCTAATACACTAAACATGTAAAAAAAAAAAAAAAAAAAAATTTAAATTGATATGTTAATCATTATTATTAAAAAATTAATATATATATTTTACATTGTATTTAATTTTTTCAATTCAAATAATTCATTAGGTAGTACTTGAATATTATTATTATTTAAATCCCTATTATTGTATAAAAAAAATTGATTCATAAATCATAAATATATATAGAGTTATTATTTATATGGTTACATTTAAAATTATTTATTTATCTTATTTATCTAAAAAAATTTAAAATATTTTACAATTCTTCTAAATCTTGCATTTTTTTAATCAATTTTGGAATCTTCTTAACTTTATTATTTGACAATATTCTATAATATTTATAATAAAATTTAATAATAAATGTTTTAATAAGTTAATAATGGAAATGATTATTTAGTTATCATTAAATACGATTAATAAATGAAATAATTAATTTATTAATAAATAAATAAATAAATATTATATATATATTATGATAATATTTTAATTAAAATTGAAAAACTTATAAAATAATATAATATAAAATTAATTTTATTTATTTACAATTGCTTTAAATCAGTTAAATCAGTTAATTTTTCAAATATTAAATCTGGGTTATCAAATGCGTTTTCATTTATATTCCTATATTTATTATAATAAAGTATATTAATATTTAACAATTAAATAAAATATTTATTTAATAGTATTAAAAATTATATATATATATTTTAATAAATGTACAATCTAACTAAATGCAATTGTTTTAACATTTCAGTATCTAATGTTTTCATTCTGCAACCTTCCATTTTTCTATAAATTATAAAATATTTTAATATTTAAATATATTATTATAATTAACAAATGCATATATCTAGTTTTTATAGTATATTATAAAATTATATATAATATCAGAATTTACAATATTTTTAGGTTTAATGGAAGTACTAATGGTTCTTCAAAACGGTTTACACTAATATCACTATATAATAATATTATTTTTATTATTTAGTTTTTTTAAAAAATTTACATAATAAAAATATAATAATAATAATAATAATAATAATAATAATAATAATAATAATAATAATAATAATAATAAAAACAATAATAATAATAATAACAATAATAATTATTATTATTATTAACTATAATTACAGAGTTTCAAGAGTTTTAAATTCACTCATTTCATTAGTTAAACTTATTGTCATTGTGTTGTTACGTATTGACCTTAATGTATTAAAAATAAAAAATTAATACAGTTTCTTTGTAATTATATTGTTATTTTTTGTATTTAATAAAATTATTACAAATATTTTAAATTTGGCAAATTTTTAAGGAAATATGGAACAGATGTAATCTTTGAGTCGTTAATCATTCTATATATAAATATAGGATATTTTAAAAAATTAATAATAATTATAATCATAATTATTGTTTTATTATATAATATTTTACAATTTTTCAAGTTTCATCAGATTTGCTATATCATTTGGAACTACATTCAAATTTGAATTTAAAATATCTCTAATTTAAACATGAATTCCATTTATTAAATTAAACATAAAATTATTAAAATAAATAATAAATAAAATAAAATAAAATAAAAAAAGTTAATTATATGTATGCATTAATAAAATTATAAAAAAAAAAAAAATTGAAAGAAAAAAACTTTTCAAAAAATTAATATTACAATTCTTTCAAATTTGGATCCAATAATAATTTAGGAAGTTGATTATTGTTAAATAATATATTACTAGTTGCTCTATAAATTTATTAGATATAATAAGATTTTTTTTATATAAAAATATTTTAGTAAACAATAAAAACATTTGTAGTATTATTACAATAAAAATATAATTATTTATTTTACATTATTTCAATATTTTGAACAGCTGGAAATTGAGTAAAATCAATAATTTTTGGTTCAAAGGTACGAAATTTTCTAAATAAATAGTTAATATGATTATAATTATAATGATTTATTTAGTAAATAATAATAATAATAATAATAATAATAATAATAATAATAATAATAATAATAATAATAATAATAATAATAATAATAATAATAATAATAATAATAATAATAATAATAATAATAATAATAATAATAATAATAATAATAATAATAATAATAATAATAAAATTATAATAAATAAATAAATAAATAAATAAATAAGTAAATGAATAATAAATAATAAATAATAAATAATAAATAATAAATAATAAATAATAAATAATGAATCAATAAATAAATAAATAAATAACAAATTAAAAAATAAATAAATAAATAAATAACAAATTAAAAAATAAATAAATAAATAAATAACAAATTAAAAAATAAATAAATAAATAAATAACAAATTAAAAAATAAATAAATAAAAAATTAACTAATTAATTAATTTATTCATTTATTATATTATTTATACTTACACTGTATTAACATTGTTTTTATCAGCTCCACAGGATATTTCAAACACACCACAACAACTATTTTTATTCTCTGTTGTTATTATTTGATTATTAGTAAAAAAGGCTTTAATGTCATTACATTGTTGTTTAAGATTTAATTGTTGAGAAACAACAATGAGGAAATTTATTGCAAATATTTCAAAAATTTTAATAAATTTCATTTTTATTTTATTAAAAACACTAAATTATTATATATAATCCAGTTTTTAGTGTTTATTAATAAATAAACAAGTTTTAAAACCAAAAAATTTTTTTTTCAACACAATTAAGATATATTTATAAGTTTTATAAAAAATATTGGTGTAATAATTAAAACAGTTTTAAATTTTTTGTATTACGTTTAACAAATATTATATAATCCACAAATTAATTAATTAATTAGATATTATATATTATTTCATATTAATATATATTATAATATACTATTAATTACATTATAATATACTATTAATTATATTATTTTATTATTTACTTTTTTATATTTTATTAACAATAACAAAATTGTATAAATTGTATATATATTATATAATTATTAAAATTTATATTAAAAATGTGTAATTTTTTCTTGTATAAAGTAATTATTAAATATTAATAAAATTATTAATAAAGACAATTATACTAATAAATCAGTTAACCTTGAAAAAATATATCTTTAATACAATCATATGCTATTCACATAATTTTTATGTAATTATAAAAAATCAGCAGATCATTTCCAGAAAATCAAGCATATTTTTTTATTATACATGCTAATTGTTAACTAATTAATTTTAATATATAAATTTTTATATTAACTATTATTTTATTGGGGTTATTGGGGTTATTATAATACATCTAACTATTAATTATTTTTACTTTTGAGTAGATTATATTAAATCCAAATAAAACTATTTATACATTGGTTGTAAAAACACACATATAAAAAAAATTAATACTTAAAATTTACTTTTGTTCATATTTTTTTATTTTAGATATTTTTTAAATATTTTTTTTTAGTCTTTATCATTATTGCTATATATATATATATAAATAAATATAAATAATATAACTAAATGATTTTACAATTCATATTATATATATATCAATCATTACCATAATTTTTTTAACCTAAAAAATGATATAGAAGACTCTAGAATTATTGTTAATTTAAAAAATGCGTATTATTCAAAATTTCCTCTTCTCTTGATAATAAGATATTATTAATAAAGAATAATTATCTGTAAAGAAGATAATGTGATATCCACAAAATTCTCTCTTATATACGCTTAATAATTATTTAATAGATTAAAAAAATAATATCATAATATTTTTTTTATTGTTTTTATTATTATTATTATTATTTTATTTTTATAATTTTTTTTATATAATCTTTTTTTTTTTTAAAAACATACAATTTGTACATCATCTTTATTGAGTTTAAATATTAATATACATGAATCATAAAAAAACACAAAATAAATAAAATAAAATAAAATAAAATAAAATAAAATAAAAAAAAAAAAAAAAAAAAGATACAAATAAGAAAAAATCAGATAAGCATTACAGATAATAATGAATAATATTTGGAGGGTATAAAGTAGTATAGTAATACATAAATACAGTAAATCCATACTAATCCTTAATTCTACATAGAGAATTAAAAGTAAAATTGATCTACCCTATTCCACTTAGGTCGGTAATAGGATGGGTATTTGCCCTACTAGACTGTTTTACTGTGTTATCAGCATTGACGTTCCTAGAGAGGTTGGTTTTGAATTTATTGAACAATATATGTTGTCTTTTACAAACAACAGGTATGATATCTTACAGACAACAGGCATGATATCATTCAATAGAGCCGCAGATGGCAACAAGAATGGAGAATTTGAATAAGTACCAGATTCAGTCTGACATTTAAACAAACATTCCCATTCCTTTTTGTATGGACAATTATTAATTCTATCACTAAAACCATATTCTCTTCCACCAATTAAAAAAAAATATAAATTCGATACCTATTAACTATTTTTCTATTACCTAAAATATCTATATTACTTATACTATTAATTCTAATATTATTACTACTTTTATAACCCATAACAATATTATTAATTCTATTATCTATACCTGAGTTATCACTGGTCACAACTAAACTATTAAAAAGACTATCTAATAAATAAAAAAAATTTCTATCTAGATCAGAGAAGTGATTAATATGAAGATTTTTAAATAAGAATCAATTTATAAACCAATTGTCAATTCTCTGATACCTGTCATAATGGAAACAACATGAACAATTATGACAAGAATTGTTAATCATTTTAGCAACTTCAGGAACTCTAGCATCAATTTTATTTCTCTTTAAAAAGAAAAATACAATTATATAGGAAAAAAAAAAAAACAATATATTAATCTATTGATAATAAATATAATTAATTGAACTTTTATTAATTTCATTATTTATTATTTATTTTTTGAAATTGTATTTATATATTTTTTGATTATTCATTTCATATAAATAATTAAAAAATATTTAATATTTTACAAACTTAATTTTTATAACATAAAGAATATTATTATTATTAAATTTACTACCTTTAATAATATAATCTATAATTAAATAATTTAACAATAATATAATTTTTATTAATATCATTATTTATTATATATTTTTTTGCAATTATATTCATATATTTTTTGTTATTTATTTTATAAAGAAAATAAAAAAATAAACAAATATTAAAACATTAACATTATATTAAATTATGTAGTAATAAAATATATAATAATCTTTATCTATTACTTTTTTTCTTATTTTTTTTTTTTTTTTGTTAATAAACTATTTTTAATAATTTACTTCAAAATAATTAAATTATATTATTACTAAGTTGTTATTCTTAAAATATTATCACTTTATTCTAATATTTTAATTTTTTTTAACAACACATATACGTTGCTTCTTTTTATTATTATTATTATTATCTTCAATTTCAGAATCATTTGATTCTTCATTTACTGGAATTTCAGCTTTAGCGGTTTTATCATCTTTTTCATCAGTATTTTCATGTTTATCATCATCCCCTTCATCTTCGGTTTTTTCTTTATCATCATTTCCTTCATCTTCGGTTTTTTCTTTATCATCACCTCCACGGTTATCATCATCTTTTGGTTCATCATCATCTTTTGGTTCATCATCATCTTTTGGTTCATCATCATCTTTTGGTTCATCATCATCTTTTGGTTCATCATCTTTTGGTTCATCATCTTTTGGTTCATCATCTTTTGGTTCATCATCTTTTGGTTCATCATCTTTTGGTTCATCATCTTTTGGTTCATCATCTTTTGGTTCATCATCTTTTGGTTCATCATCTTTTGGTTCATCATCTTTTGGTTCATCATCTTTTGGTTTATCATCATCTTTTGGTTTATCATCATCTTTTGGTTTATCATCATCTTTTGGTTCATCATTATCACCTGGACTTATATTTGATCCTCCAGTATTATCATCAACTTCACCATTATTACCTTCACTTGGTGGTTGTACAGGATTATCGAATGGATTATCTTTATCACCACAAGTGGTACAGTCATTATTACCATCATCGTCACCACAATTTACGAATGACAATAATAATAATAAAATAATTGCAACATATAAAAATATATTACGACGCATTTTTTTCTATTATAATATATATAAATAAATTATATAATTACAATTATGTTAATAATGAATATTATTTTTACATTAATACTTTTTTAATTTCATTTATTCTTTTAATTTATCAAAACCCACCTTAATATACTTTTGTATTTTATTTATTTATTTTTTAATTTATATTTTTTATTTATTATTTATTTATTATTTATTTTTTAATTTATATTTTTTATTATTTTTTATTTTTATTTATTATTTTTTATTTATTATTTATTTTTATTATTATTATTTATTATTTATTTTTCTATTAATCTTCTATTCAACTTTTTTTTTTCTTTATTCTTTCTACCTTTTATTTAATGGTAGATTATTTATATAGAAATAAAATATAAAAAAAAAAGCTTTTATTTAAATATAATATAAAAGGATTTTTTATATCAAAAAAAAAAAAAAAAAAAAAAAAAAAAAAAAAAATATTCCTTGACAGAGATTAAATATAAAAAATCTTTTTTAATAAAATATACAATAATATTTAAATTATATAGTTATTTGTTATTTAATATATTAAGTAACAAGTATTTAATATATTATATATATATTTGAATATTTATTTGTATAAAATTTATTTATATAAACAAATCTATAATAATTGAAATAAAAATAATTAAATTAATATATTAATTAATATGTATATAAAAAAGAAATTCATGTTACAAAATATTTTCAATTAAAACACAAAACAAAAATGGAAAATATTTTATTTTGTAATAATTATTTTATATTATTAGTTAATGAATAATTATGAATAATCATGAATAATATATAAAATATATTATAATATATTATAATATATTATATTTATTTTATATTTATAATATATACGATAATATTATATTAATTATACAATAAATGAATGTAAATCAATTTCAAAAAATTTTAATTATTAGTTTACATTAATAAATGTATAAGGATTTATTAAACTTGGATTATTGGATTACAAAATCCTATATATTGTATTATATTAAAAATATATAATTAAATAAAATAATATATTATATATTGTATATAAACTTAAATAAATATAAAAATTTATTTGATATCATAATTAAAAATAAACAAAAGGGAATAATAAAATAAATGAATAAATGTGTTTATTAATATTAATTATTGTATATTTACATAAAATTATTGTATATTTATATATTAATCTCTCTTTTTTTTTTTTTTTTTTTTTTTTTTTTTTTTTTATGGTATAGTAATTTCAATTAATTTAACATTTTTTTTATTGTATAACTTATTAATAAATAATATATAAATTATATAAATTATATAAATTATATAAATCAATTCCAATATTTATGAACTAAATATTTTTTTTATTTTTATTTACATATTATTATAATTAATATAAGAATACATGCATTTTTTTTTCTATTATAATTAATCAAAATTTTTATAAATTTTATACATTAATGTTTTATTCCCAAAAAAAAATTTTTTAAAAAAAGGGCTTATTTTATACCAAAAAAAGATTTTTTAATAATATAATAATTGTTAGATAATAATGAATAATAATGATATAAATTATAAAAATGAAAAATATTGTTACATAAATTTATGTATTAATAATATAATATTATTAGATTAAGAATGCATTTTTTATTAATTGAAAAAATAAAAGAAAAAAAAAAGGTATTTAAATAAATAAATAAATAATAAATAAATAAATAATAATAATAATAATAATAAATAAATAAATAAATAAATAAATAAATAAATAAATAAATAAATAAATAAATAAATAAATAAATAAATAAATAAATAAATAAAATGAGTATTAAAACTATTTAATAATGTATATTACATACAACATACATTATAAGAAAACAAAACAAAATAAAAAAAAATTTTTTTTCTTAAACAACAACCAAAAAAGAATTTTTTAAAAAAATTTTAATTTATAATTAAATTAAATGATAATCAATAATAACCAATAAAAATGTAGCACAGAAAAATGTCCTGTTAATAAAAGATTATAGAATAATTTTTTATAATTTTTTACTAAAAATAAAATAATTTTTATTTTTTTTAATAATTACTTTTTTTTTTTTTTTTTTTTTTTTTAATAAATAATTTAATTCATATTTTTTAATATATTAATATAATATATTATATATATTATTACATATATAAATTTATATATGTAATAATTAATATATGTAATAGTTTAAATTATTATTACATTAGTTATATAAAATAATATATTATAATATATTGTGATTATAAAATAATCTTAGTATTAATTTAATTTAATCATATTATGAATATTAAATGAATATTATAGGATTAGTTAAGATATACTATAAAAAAATTTTTGAAACATTTTGAATTGTGAAACATTACTGAATAAAATAAAGGAAGTTTAGAAAATGTAAATTAACAAAATTTTAAAAAAAATTTTTTTTTTTTCTTTTTTAGTATTTAAAGTTTTATAAATTAACATTTATAGGATGATAATTATTATTATTATTATTTTTATTATTCTTATTATTTTAAAAGAAAAGTAAATTACTTTTTTTTTTATTGATAATAAAATTATTTAAATTATTAAAAAAAAAAATTATTATTGCCTCAAAAAATCATTTTCAATATAAATAAATAAATAAATAATAATAATAAATAACAATAATAACAATAAATAATAATAATAATAATAATAATGATATAAAGAAAAAAAAATAAAATAAATAAATAAATAAATAAAATAAATAAATAAATAAATAATAATAATAATAATAAATAAATGAATGAATGAATAAATAAATAAATAAATAAATAAATAAATAAATATATATAAATAAATAAAATAAATAAATATATTTATATTAATAACATTTATTTTATTTTATTTTATTTTTTTTTTTTTAATAACATTTTTGGCTTTTAGTTTGTTATTATTTATTTATTGGTATGATTCTTATCTTATATATATCTTATACATTATATACATACAGACGTATAAATTATTTTTATCCATTTATCATTATTTTTCATTTTATTTATTTCGTTTTTATTTATTTCATTTTTATTTATTTTTTTATTTTTATTTTTCATTATTATTATTATTATTACTGTAGAGAAAAAAATATAACTATATATATTAAAAAAACTATAATCACATTTTTATTTTATTTTATTTTTTTTTTTTATTTTTTTTTTTTTTGTTTTTTTTTTATTTTTATTTTTATTTTTATTTTATTTGTTTTTACCTTCCTTAATATACTATTATAAAATAAATAAATAATAATAAAATAACTTGAATTATATATATTATAATTATAATAAATAAATATAAATTTGATTATAGATATTTAAAAAAAAAAAAAAAAAAAGATATATTTTTGAATTTTTTAATTATTTTATTAATTATTATTACTAAATATATATATATATATACGTATAATTTGTATTTAGGAGTTATATTATTACTTTTTTTTTTTTTTTTTTTTTTTTTTTTTTTTTTTTTTTTTTTTTCTTAAATGAATTCTTTTTTTTTTTTTTTGTTATTATGTTATTATTTTTTTTTTACTTTTGTTTTAACTTAGTTTTGTTTATTTATTGATTGTTTAAATAATTTTAGTTTTTATTATCTATTTATTAATTTATTTTTTTAATTTTTTTTATTTTTTTATTTTTTTTATTTTTTTATAAAATAGTGTATTATAATTACTTTAAATAAAATATAGATTATTTTAATTTTTATTATTTGTTGTAATTTTTATTTTTTATTTTTTCAATTTATAAAAAAAAAAGGAAAATTAAAAAAAATAGATAAACCACTAAAAGAAAAAAAAAAATCATTATTTTGTATTTTTTTTCTTTTTTTTTTTTTTTTTTTTTTTTTTTTTTTTTTTTTTTTTTTTAAGAAGAAATTTCATTTGAAATTTTTGATATTTCATTTATAAATTCATCTAATTCATCTGAATCCATATGTATATCAAAACTACTACTACTAGAGTTACCATTTGATATGACACTATTATTATTTACACTTTTAACACTATCTTGATGATGGAAAATTGGTAAAAGATTATTATTATTTTCTGAATTTTGACTATTACTTTTTTGAATTACTGGATTTACAAATAATACATTTTTTGATAAATCATCTTCACTTGTTGATGATGATGAATTATTAGATGAAGAAAAGGATAATGATACAGATGTAGTATTAGAAAGAATACCAGTTATATTTGTAATTAATTCAGATGTTTCATTTGATTTATTACTTGTTACAGAAAGATTTCGATTAACGGATTCAGATGAATTACTAAGATTATGATTTATTGATACAACTGAAGATTTGGGTGATGGAAATGGATTAATAATTGAATTTGGATTAGCAGCAGATACAGTTAAATTAGAAGGTACTGTTGGATTAGAAGGTACTGTTGGATTAGAAGGTACCGTTGGATTAGAAGCTACTATTGGATTAGAAGTTACTATTGGATTAGAAGTTACTGTTGGATTAGAAGTTAAAGTTGGAATATTTTCTTGTGCTTTAACAATATAAATATTATTATTTAACATTCTAAGTGGAATTACTGCTATTGGTTCTGTATCTAAATCTTTATTATTTTCATTGTCATTATTACTATTATTATTATTTACTTCACCATTATAATTAATAGTATAATCTTTAAGATTATTATTAATAATACTACTTCTAATACTATTAATAATATTATCTTTAATATTATTGTTGACATTAATATTATTACTATTATTATTAATAATATTACCTTTCATATTATTGTTGATATTATTATTATTATTATTATTAATATTATTTTTCATATTATTGTTAATATTATTGTTGATATTATTATTAAAATTATCATTATTAAGATTTATATTTTTATTCTGGTTAGATGATTGATTTCTTTTTAAACTATTATATAATGATAATGGTAATACATAAAAGCTACCTTCATTATTAGAATCTTTACTTTTATTATCATTAATTTTAGTAAAACTATTATTACTATTACTATTATTATTATTATAAATAATATTATTGTTATTAATATTGCCATCACTAGTTAAGGAAGTATTAAATGATCTATTTTGATCATTAAGATTAATATTATTATTTTCACTTAAAATATTTTTAATGACTTCATTATTATTATTATTAATTATATTATAATTATTAAAGTTTTCAAGATTAAAACCATTAACATTATTCCATACATCATTTGTATATACTTGAGAAGACATTTCAGGGTTCATATTATTAATTCTATTGGTATACTCATTTGCATAATCTTGACGAATTCCAGGCATAATTGTATCTCTTGCATTCATTCTTAAAATATTCATATTATTATTTATAATAGTTTCTGAAGCGTTAGCTAAAGAAGAATGAGAACGTGATCTAGTTTTAATTTCAGTAGAATTATTATTATAATTTATATTATTATTTGAGGTATTAAGAACATTGGCACCTACAGAATTTCTAATTAAACCTTTATTTAAATCAATATCTTTACAATTATTCATTCGAGGTAAAGTATAACTAGTAAAAAGAGGTTCCATATGTTCAGATGAAGTATTTGGGTTTGATATCATAGATCGGTTTAATGTAAGTGGAGAAATATCATAATTTATTTTATTATTATTACTATTATTATTATTGTTATTATTATTATTATTATTATTATTATTATTATTATTACTATTATTATTATTATTACTGTTATTATTATTATTATTATTATTATTATTATTATTAACATCATTATTATTAGCAATATGATCTGTAATTTCTCCATCAATACTATCAGTATCTTCAAAAATTTCCCTTAATTCATATCCATTATTTCTTTTTAAATTAAATGCTTCATTAGCTGAACCAATAATAGTTAATCCATTCGAAAAAGCAATTTCTGCACTTTTAGATTTAGCATCACCTTCAGTATTTAAATGACTTATGGCTTCATTTATCGAATTTAAGACTTCTTTACTAGTACGACTTTTTATTCTTGAAAGAGAAGAAGTATTATTAAAATTACATTCACTACTACTAGATATACTATCACTTCCTTTAAGTTCTCTTGACATACCAGAAAATTCATTGATCATTTGATTTTTACGTTTTAATTTTCGTAAATAACGAATAATGAAAACTGAAAAAGCACCTATACAGGCAATTAATAGAAGGATTATTAATATACCAAGCCAATAGTTTTTATTATTGCTTTTCTTTTTTTCATTTCCAATTACACCAATATCACATATTTTTGAATTATCAACAAAGTCACATACATTTTCATCTTTTAAACAAATATTAGTATGATTTATATAGCACTTTTTTATGGAAGCTTTACTCTTAATAATACCTTCTAATTTCGGATTATCAATAAGATTTCTAAAAATGTAAAAAACAAAAAAAAAAAAAAAAAAAAAAAAACAACAATAATAAAAAATATAATAATTATTTAACATTGATATTAATAATTTTAAATATTAAAATTATATTTTTATTTATTTATTTAATACGGTACATTTCTTCTAAATTGTCATTTTTTTCAAGTTCTTCTGGTAATTTAATAATATCATTACTTCTTAAAGATCTTTTATAATAAATTTTATAAATAAATAAAAAGGAAATAATATTAATAATATTAATAATATATATATATAAATATATAAATATATATAAATAATAAAATAAAATGAGAAACCATATATAAATATATAAAAGTAATAAAATAAAATGAAAAACCATATATAAATATATAAAAATAATAAATTAAAATGAAAAACCATAACATACAAGAATCTTAAATTATTTAATTGACCAATTGAATCAGGAATTACTGTTAATCCAGCATTTTCCAAAGATCTTTAAAATATAGATTTATTTAAAATATATTAATTAAAAATAAATATAAATAAATATATAAACATTATTTAAAATTATTTATATTTTATATTAATGTTAAAAATTAGGATCATTTATTCATATGTATTTAAAATACTAACATTTTTTTTAAGGATTGAAATTTCGTAAGCTGCTCAAAAGATTTATTGTCAAAATTATTATTATTTCCTAAGCTAATTATTATATAATTTTTGTATTTAAAAAATTTATTTTTATTTAATAATAGTAAAACTTATAATATTTCTAATTATATAAATATTTATATATTTTTATAACTTACAAAATTTCTAAATCTGGAGACTGAGATGGTGATGATAGTAGTGTTGTAAACTGATTGTCATTTATATTTCTATAATTAATACATAAATATTTATTGTTAAATTTTATAAAATATATAAATGATATAAGTAATAAATACATATATTAAAAAAAAAAAAAAGTTGTAAATTATCAAATTGATAAAATTTATACTAACAATTCTCTAAGATGTGATGGCATATCAACTACTTCTCCAGTAAAAAAATTTGACGAAATATCCCTAATCATATTAACAGTATAATTTATAATTATTAATAATTAATTATTAAAAAAATTTCTTTACAAAAAAAAAAAAAAAAAATAAAAATATTATTATATAATTATATATATATTACAATATTTCTAACAAAGGAAAATTTTTAATTTCTTGAGTTAAACCATTAGACATTTTATTATTATTAAGATATCTTTTTATAATAAATACATATTAAAATAATAATATATAATTATTTATTAGTTTAATTTTTACGACTTCATTATAATTAATAAATATATAATATAAAAAATTTACAATTCTTTTAAATTCGGCAGCTTAACTAAGTCATATGGAAAAGAAGTCAACAAATTATCATTTAAAGATCTATTATTATATAAAAAAAAATTATTTAGAAATGATTAAATAATAATAATAATAATATGAAGTTTAAAATATAATTTTAAATAATATATTTTGTTACATTATTTCCAACGTTTTAAAGCTAACTGAATTACTAAAGTTTGGAATTTCCCATATATTACTATTCTCAACAAATCTTTAACAAAATAAAATATAATAATAATAGTAATAATTATAATATAAAAAAAAAAACATTTACTATATTGTTTTAAATATAACAATAAATATAAATTATTATTCAAATATAGATGTTTATAAGTGCTTACAATTTAGTTAATTTTGGTTGACAAAAAAATGTATATGGTATAGAACCTCCTAATACATATTTCCCTTTAAAAGATCTTTATTTCATTAATAACAATATTAAAGAAACAATAAACTTTATTAGTAACATTTAACATAAGTTATTTAAAATATTAGAAATACTAACAATTCTGTAAGCTCCTCAAAAACTGGAAACATAGCAAAATCTATTTTTATATTAGTATCATCAGCAAATTGACTATTTTTATTTTATATATTTTAGTGAAATAAAAATAATAAGTATTAATAATTACAATATAGTATTAATATAAATTTTTTTTTATATTAATTCATATAGCTAAAAAAAAAAAAAAAACAAGTATAAATGTTACACTTACAATGAATTCACTTTATTGTTAACACATTGAACATTTTGCCATGAACAACAATTTTCACCTTCAACTTGAAGGTTATTATTTTTATAAAAATTTACTATATTTAAACAATCATCTGACTGCACTAAAAGGATACAGCCATTTATAATTATATAAATAATTATAAATTTTAAAAACATGGTACATTAATTATATCTATAATATATTTTTACTATTATTATAGAATTATATTTATATGTATTACAATTCTATTGTTTTTTTTTTTTTTTTTTTTTTTTTTTTTTTTAATATATTTATTATAAAAGTTTATTCTTAAATATTATTATTTTTATATAATTATAATTACTAATTATAATTGCTAATAATTTAATATTAATTATTAATTTTTTTATTTTAAATTATAATAATTTAAAACATTGATTATTATTTATCATTATTACTTTTATTTTTATTTTTATTTTTATATTTTTTTTAAAAAAAAATAAAAATATATATTTATTATATTTATATTTATATATTATTTGTTCTTATTATAATACATATATACAATTTTCTTTCATTTATTCTTCTATTAAATATAATAATATTATTTAAAAGAATTTTTTTTTTTCTTTTTTATTTTACAATTATATCTTTAAAATAAATTAAAATAAATAAAATAAAATAAAAAAAAAAAAACAATAAAAGAAAATAGTTTATCAATAGTTTTAAAAAAATAAATAATAACAATAATATACTGTTCAATATATATATATATTATTTTTCAATTTATCATTTTAATGTTTTATTTATATATACACAAGTTACAAGTTATAATTAAATAATATTAATATATATTCATATTATCAGATATTTTTAAAAATATTATTGATATGATTTATTGAACTTTCAATATTTAAAAATTATAATATTATACTTTATACTATTAAATTATTTACTATTTAAATACTAATAGATTATATTATCATAATAATATAATTTATTAAACTAAATCCTTTACTGAATTGATTACTTTAAATATATTTACTAATATTAATATTAATATTATTTATTTATTTATTATTATTATTTATTTATTTTTATATATTTTTATTCTAATTTTATTTATTTATTTTTTTTTTTTTATTTTACTTTTTTTTTTTTTTTTTTTTTTTTTTTTTGTTTGTTTATTATTTCATGTCTTTTTTATCACTTTTTATAATTTGATTTATTTTTATAATTTTGATTTATTTTTTATAATTTATATTTTTAATATTTAATATTTAATATAATATTTAACTATATGTTAAAACTTAAATAAATAAATAAATAAATAAAGTAATATATTTTGATTCATTTAAGATTTTGTATGTTGTATAATTTGGAACTTGTTTTTGTTTTCTTTTGATTTTTATTATTTATTATTTATTATAATTAAGTTTTTTTTTTTTTTAAAAAAAAAAATAAAAAAAAAATTATTATTACATATTATATAATAAAAGTATATTAATATATTGCTTTATAATATAAATATATTAATATATGATTTATATTATATAATATTTTATGGATATAATATATTCTCAATGTATTAAATATATATTATCTTTTTTTATTATATATTAAAAGTTTTAAAAAAATATTTCATTTTTATATACAATTTAATAAAAATGTTCAAAATTTTTTTTCTAATTAAAGATGTACTAAAAAATAATTTAACCAAAAAAAAAAAAAAACAAAAACCAGATATATTTAAAAGTATTATTTGTGTTACATCCAATATATTAATAGTTGATTTATTAATTAATATGTAATAATAATTAATTAAAAAATTGTAGTACAACTTTAAAAAAAATTATGATACACTGAAGTGAACCAATAAAAAAATTATAACATAATCTTAATAAATAATAATACTTTAAGACGAAAAGAATATAAAGAATTAACATAATATAAATATAACTAATATAAATATAACTAATATAAATATAACTAATATATATAAATAATAAATAATAAATAATAAATATAACTAATATATATAAATAATAAATAATAAATAATAAATATAACTAATATATATAAATAATAAATAATAAATAATAAATATAACTAATATATATAAATAATAAATAATAAATAATAAATATAACTAATATATATAAATAATAAATAATAAATAATAAATATAACTAATATATATAAATAATAAATAATAAATAATAAATATAACTAATATATATAAATAATAAATAATAAATAATAAATATAAATATATATTTATATTTAAATAAAAATTAATAATTTAAATGGAATATTTTATTATACATACGTAATATAATTTAATATAAATGTATAAATAAAAAAGTTTTTTTATTTTTTAATTTTTTTTTTAATTTTTTTTAAAATATACCATATTTGTTTTTTTTTTTTTATTTTAATATTTTTTTAATATTTTTTAATATTCTTAAAAAAATATATTAAAAAGGATTTACTAATATTATATATTATTAAATGGAATCTAATAGTAATTGTTGCTCTAGTTGCTTACTGTCATCCATATAATTACTACCTATAACTATAACATTTCATTTGTTAAGATTTTTTAGTTGTTAGCATTTCTTTTCGAATTATATCATTAATATTGTTAATGCTGCTATATAAGATCACTAGAACATTTGGTGAAATGTTGTTGATTTATAATATTTTGCAATTTTTCTAAATATTACATCTTATTAATGTATTTTGGAGTCTTTTAAACTTTAGTAAATATTCAATAATAACTAAAAAACTATATATATATTTATGTATTAATAAAAGTTAAAGACTTGCTTGTAAGTTAATTATTGGCAATATTTAAAATATGGTTATTATTTACAATATTATTATCACTTTTTACGATTATTTTTTAGGCTTTGATGAGGAATATGGTGAATCTTCAAATTTAGTTAATCCCATAACACTATAAAATAATATAAAATAATATATTTTTAATTTATATATTTTATTAATATAATTATTTATATTAATTACAGAGTTTCAAAGAGTTTTAAATTTTTTTATTTCATTGGTTAATTTTAATGTTACTGCGTTGTTAATTAATGCTCTTTATGATTAATTATTATTATTAAATTTGTTTGTATTTTTTATATGTAATATTTAATGTAATTATTATAAAATTTTGAATTTGGCAAATAGTTAAGAAAAGCTTTAAATGATTAAATTTTATTAATAAAAATATAAAATAATAATAATAATAATAATGATATAAAGAAATAAAATAAATAAATAAATAAATAAATAAATAAATAAAT